>SJXQ01009450.1:87886-124112 GCA_006408695.1 Aepyceros melampus | reverse complement strand
TGCAAGAAGGGAAGGGACTCAGGCCTCGGGGGGACCAGCTGCAGCCCCACCACCAGCCTGGGGTCTGAGGCAGCCTGGAAGTGGGGCCGGGGGTCTCCGCACTCACCGGGCGGTATCCGCGCCGTTGGTCATGAGGGTGCTAATGAGCAGCTCGTGTCCGTAGCGAGCGGCCACGTGCAGTGGCGTGTTCCCAAATTTGTCGGCGCAATCAATCTCGCTGCCTGAAAGGGGACAGCGCACGCACACACTGAACTAACCCTTAGGCTTCAGGCCACTCCCACTAGGTAGTGAGCCACCATCTGAGAGGGGCTGGGCAGGCGGAGCAGGGCCATTTCCGCGGGCACCTTGCTCCAGAGCGCCAGGTGCCTGTCCTGACTTAAGATGGGGTGGCAGGTAGAAGGAGGAAGAGGGGTCTCTACAGATGAGTTCTCTGAGGAGGAGGAGAAGAGGTCACAAAGACTCCCAAGTCCATACCGTTCTGGATGAGGATCTGGGAGCGAGTGAAACGGCCGTGAATGGCAGCCATGTGCAGAGGACTCTTCCCTTCTTTGCTCTGTGGAGACACAGCATTTTTTCCCCTAGTGCAAAGCATGGAGCATGCCCTATTACCCTTTCCAAAGGAATAGGGACATCTTCTCGACCCACTTTCTCCTGGGAAGGTCTGGTCAATTCAGGACACAAGCAGACGACTCCCCAGAGAATTATCCAGAGGGGCAGATACGGTCAGCACCCCCAGAGCCAGGGTCCTCTCCCCCTAGTCCCAGACTCTTCCCTTCAGGCACCTGGTAGTTGACATCCGCCCCGTTATTGACCAGCAGCTCCAAGCACAGCGCGCCATTGGTGGAGACTGCAGCCACGTGCAGCGGCGTGAAGCCCTTGTCGTTCGGCTGGTTGACATTGGCTCCTGCATTCACCAGCTCGATAGCCACAGCATCCTGGCCCAGGTAGCAGGCGATGTGCAAAGCTGTGTTTCCAAAAGCGTTGGGCTCATCAATCTGGATTTCCAGGGGTGAGGGTCAGGGGATAAGGGAGATAGCAGTTTAAACAAAGTGGAAGCTGGCACAGATAGTCTAAAGAGTCCCAGAAATCCAACAATGGCCTGACTCCTAAGGTTCCCAACCCAGAGACTGAAGGCACTTCTGCTTAAGACAAGCATTATTCAGATCCTCTCACCACATTCCCCCCAACTCCCCAAACCACACCAGGAACCCCAGCACCCTCCCATCTCCCGAAGAGATTCTGAACTCCAGCTCCCTGGCCTCACCCTGAACCCCCCGCCATGCTCTGCACCCTGACCTCAGCCCCCATCCGGAGCAGGTACTTCACCACTTCAATCTGGCCACTGGCAGCAGCTGTATGGAGCAGCCCATAGCCCTTGCGGTCCTTGCAGCCAAGGTCTGCGCCCCGTGCCACCAGCAGTTTCAGGACCTCCAAATGCCCTGGGAAGGGAGAGCATGCTCGAAGGACATGGAGGGTGAGCACCTCCAAAGGCTGCAAGCCCACATCCCTGCCCAAGGAACCCCAAATCTTGCTCATCCTCTCACCTAGAAAAGCTGCCCAGTGCAGAGGCTGCCGCTCCTTTTTGTCACAAACGTTCAGGCTGGCTCCCTTATTGAGGAGCAGGTTCACCGTCTGCAGCAGGACAGCAAAGACACCTGTTCAGAGCCAGCTTCCTGTCTTCAGTGTACCTAAGAGCACCTGAAAAGGCTGAGGTAGCCCAATGTCTCTGTTCTTGGGCAGAACAGAGAACTAAGAGGAATGAAGAAAAGCAGGCACTAAGGAGAACCCAGATAGATGTGGAAATCTGAGGTAAACCCAAGAGAGTCTCTTCAGGTGATCTGGTGGTTTTTAAACTCTTTCAAAGAAGTTTTCTAAATGTGCTGAAGGACATGGACTCTCCCTTCAGAAAAAGGCATGCAGGCAAACATTTTCCATGCAGCTTCAGAAGTTTTATCACCCTCTTGAGGTCCAAGTCAAGAATTCCCCTCTAACCCAACCATTCATTTGGTGCTTGAGCCCAAGTATTTATATAATCGTCTGGGCTGCTGGTCCCCAGGCCTAATGGCGTGGAAGCAGGGGAAGGGGAACGGGAAGGGAAGGAAAGAGGCAGGAAGCTGGGCATGGCCCAGAGTGGTCCTCACCTCCAGATGCCCACTATGCACCGCATGGTGCAGGGCACTGCGCCCGCTCCTGTCGGCCACGTTGAGGCTACTCAGTAGGGGTGCCAGAGCCTCAGCACACTTGGTGGCCCGGTTGGCAGCAGCCACGTGCAATGGTGTCTGCCACAGCTTGTCCCGGGCATTCACATCTGCTGAATGTGCCAGCAGCAATCCCAGCACCTTCTGTGGAGGGGCAGAGGATAAAAGAGAAAGCAGAGGGGGAGCAGGAGGTAAACCAACAAGAGATGGAGGGGAGAACCAGTCAGCACAGAACACATGTCCCTTCTCCCCACTACCCCAGCACAGAGTTACTTGCGTTTTTCAACACAGTGAGCTTTTCAATACCCACTTTCCATCTTCTGGATTTTCTCTGAGCTTAAAATCTTCCCTAACTTGCTGAGGAAAACACAGAACTCTTCCTCAAGTCACCTGGTATTGTTTCCCAACCCATACCCTGAAAATCTTCACCCACACATACAGCCACTACCGAGCAGATCCCCACGCAGAGGCTCCTGACCTCCCACCGCTTTTAGGAAAGATAAATGCTCCCACTACATTAATGCCCTGAATACCCCCCTTCTATCCTTCCATAGGCATCAAAATCATCTCCATTACCTAGGTAAGCAGATACTGGCTCTCAGGAGGAGAGGAGCTAAAATGCCCCTCTTGTTCACCACCCACTCCATTCCCATTCCCTAGTGGCTGGAGCCAGGGGAAGTGACTGCCAAACCAAGAGGAAGGTCATCTTTTCCCACTCTTCAGGGTTGAGGGGCCCAACTGATGAGGTATGTTTGATCCTTGCGCTACCAACTTCCAGGCTGCCTAAGGGGCAGGGATGTCATAAACCACTCCCCCCGACCCCCTACCCCTCAAGCACAAGGAAAGAAATCTTAGTGCCAGAGGGGGTCAGACTCCAAGGTGGCCCCCCTGGGAGGGATGAGTCACTAAGGCCTGGCAGCAGGGCCCCCTGCAGTCTGCCAGCCCAGTGTTAAGCTCTCCCCTGACGTCACATCAGCTGGCAACACTCAGCCCCCACCCCCCCTTACCAGCCAGTTCCAGGGGTAGGAGGGAGGGGCCAAGGTCTGGTCTCCTCCCAACCTGAGGGTAGACCATAACCTGTAGGGCAGCAGACTAAGGCTGTCCAGCCCTTGCCATCCGCCTTTAACTACCTCACCCCTTCGGAAGGGAGAAAGGAGCAGGGAAGCTAGTACCTCATTTCGGGAGGCAGCAGCACGATGAAGAGGGGTCAGCCACAGTGTGTCCTTAGCGTTGACATTAGCACCTGTGGGGACACAATACGCTCTCTTGGTGGGAGTTGGAGAGCAAGTGGGGAAGAAAAGCCAGATCGGGCCAGGAAATCTAGATGGAGACAGAACCTCGCCTGGACCCAGCTGGACCATCCTTGGATACAACAAATAGGCTCCTCCCTCAGGTCCCTCCCTGGGCATCACACCTTCCAGCTCCCCACTTTCACCTGACATCAGTAGCAACTGGAGGATGGGGACATCGCCTACGTAGGCAGCAGCATGCAGTGGAGTTCGCCTCTCTTGGTCCTGGTAAGGCAGAGAAGAGGAGCAGCTATGGGGGTGAACTATCCAGGACCCCAAGTCTTAGTGCTCCAGGCCTTTCCCCACAACCTCTTCGCACAGGTTCTGTGGCCTCTTAAATCCCAATCCTAGGTCAAAGCCAGGACCTAGGAGGGTGGAGTCAGGGGGTCGGGGCCACCGGCAGCGAAGCAACCTCCTTCTTCCAGGAGGGGTGGGGGCGCTGCAGACACGGATGGTTCAGAAGAGAACACCGTTTCTGGGCATCCTCAGCCCTACTGGTCTGTGCTCCAAGACTGCCCTGCTCTTCATCCCCAATGTACAGCAGTCGCCCATCCCAGGGTGGAAAGAGCTGCGGCCTCCCCCGAGCAGAAAAGATACGGAGCCGCCCCACGCGTGGGGAGGGGTCCTGAACGCCAGGGCCCAGATCACCGGTTCGCCATCCTCCCTGATCTCAACTCACCAGCACATTGATGTTCTCCTTCTGCGAGAGGAGGGAACGCACTTCCTCCACATCTCGGCTAAAGATGGCCTGGACCAGGGGCGGCTGCAGGGAGAACCGGCATTCAGGGAGCGGGCCGGAGCGGAACCGGGGAGGGGGGCGGGGGACACCGGGTTTGAGATGGGGGAGCGACGCCGGAGGGGCTTCGTTCTGGGGTCCTGGCTGCAGGGGGCTTCCACGGTGTCTCCGCCGGTCGCCAGGCCCCCAAGGACACCGGCTCGGTTGAGGGGAGCGTGGCGTGGGGCGGGGCGGGAGCCCCGGGCTCGGGCCCAGCCTAGGCCGCACATCCCCGGGCTCGCGTGGCGGCGGCGTCGGGCCCTGAAGGAGGAAGCGAGCGAGGGCAGGAGGGCTAACCTGGTCCGTGATGCTGAGGATCCCCATGGCCCGGCCCGGGCTCCGTCCGCATCGAGCTCCCGGCGGCGGCGGCGGCGGCTCCACCGGGGACACGGGGCGGCCCAGGCGGCGGCTGCGGCGGCGGCTGCGGGGAGAGCGCAGCCCCGCCTACCGGGGGGCGGGCGAGCGGGAGCCCGCAGCGCTCCCTGGCGGCCGTCGGGGGCCCGGCCGCAGGGCGCTTGCCGCGCAGGCCGCCCCAGGCCGCGGCGCCCTCCGCCCTGCCCCGGCGGTCCCCGCGGCCTGGGCCCCGCCACCTCGCGCCCTGGTTCCCCAGCTCCTCAGGCCGGCCGTGCCGGGCTCTTAGCTCCAGTCTGAAGCCCCCGGGGGATGCTCCACAAAATCCTAGCGGCAACTCGGGCCTCGGCCCTCCTGCGTTGCCTTCCAAACTGAGGACCAAATGGCGGGCCAGATCTCAGCCCACAATGCCTCCGCCGAGCGAACGCCTCCAGTCCGGGATCACACAACTCAACATTCCCCACTGACTTGGGGAAGCAGGGCGTGGAGATCTGGGGGTTATATATGGCAATAGTCCCAGAGGCAGGGAAGGCGCGTATCTCCGCTGGCGGTGACAAGAGTTGGGTAGAAAGGAAAGCGCAAAAGTGCCCAAACTGCAGAGGAGGGGAAAAAAAAAAAAAAAAAAAAAACACTCAAGGATTCTTCAGTTCAGTTCAGCCGCGCAGTCGTGTCCGACTCTTTGCGACCCCATGAATCGCAGCACGCCAGGCCTCCCTGTCCATCACCAACTCCCGGAGTTCACTCAGACTCACGTCCATTGAGTCTGTGATGCCATCCAGCCATCTCATCCTCGGTCGTCCCTTTCTCCTCCTGCCCCCAATCCCTCCCAGCATCAGGGTCTTTTCCAATGAGTCAACTCTTCGCATAAGGTGCCCAAAGTACTGGAGCTTCAGTTTTAGCATCATTCCTTCCAAAGAAATCCCAGGGTTGATCTCTTCAGAATGGACTGGTTGGATCTCCTTGCAGTCCAAGGGACTCTCAAGAGTCTTCTCCAACACCACAGTTCAAAAGCATCAATTCTTCGGCGCTCAGCCTTCTTCACAGTCCAACTCTCACATCCATACATGACCACAGGAAAAACCATAGCCTTGACTAGACGGACCTTAGTCGGCAAAGTAATGTCTCTGCTTTTGAATATACTATCTAGGTTGGTCATAACTTTTCTTCCAAGGAGTAAGCGCCTTTTAATTTCATGGCTGCAGTCACCATCTGCAGTGATTTTGGAGCCCCAAAAAACAAAGTCTGACACTGTTTCTACTGTTTCCCCATCTATTTCCCATGAAGTGATGGGGCCAGATGCCATGATCTTCGTTTTCTGAATGTTGAGCTTTAAGCCAACTTTTCCACTCTCCTCTTTCACTTTCAACAAGAGGCTTTTTAGCTCCTCCTCACTTTCTGCCATAAGGGTGGTGTCATCTGCATATCTGAGATTATTGATATTTCTCCCAGCAATCTTGATTCCAGCTTGTGTTTCTTCCAGTCCAGCATTTCTCATGATGTACTCTGCATAGAAGTTAAATAAGCAGGGTGACAATATACAGCCTTGACGTACTCCTTTTCCTATTTGGAACCAGTCTGTTGTTCCATGTCCAGTTCTAACTGTTGCTTCCTGACCTGCATACAGATTTCTCAAGAGGCAGGTCAAGTGGTCTGGTATTCCCATCTCTTTCAGAATTTTCCACAGTTTACTGTGATCCACACAGTCAAAGGCTTTGGCATAATCAATAAAGCAGAAATAGATGTTTTTCTGGAACTCTCTTGCTTTTTCCATGATCCAGCAGATGTTGGCAATTTGATCTCTGGTTCCTCTGCCTTTTCTAAAACCAGCTTGAACATCAAAAAACCCCACAGAGAGGATAAGATAGCTAGCTGGCTAGCTGGCAACTGAAAGACTCCAAGCCCAGCAGAAGGGGGCTTTTCCATTGCCTAATTACTCCACTGCCAGGTTAAGGTGGTAGGTGGCTACATTTTAAAAGACTCATCAGTTTCTCCCCAGAAAAGGGTCGAGGAACTTCTCCACTGGAGAGACCAGGTTATTCAGGCAAGATCTAGATGGAGGTCAATCTTCCCAAAAAGGCAAAAAGAGAAAAGAAAAGTAGATATTGAAGAATTTATATACAATTTATAAAAGACGATTCAGTGTCCTGTGCCGAGCTCAGCAACTCAATATATGCAATCTGAGGAACACATTTAGGAAAAAGAAGCATAGCACGTTGCCCACCATGTCAAGGCAGAGGTATAAAAGCCCTCCTTTGCCTTCTGACAATCTATGACCCTCATCACTTTCATTATCTTGATCCCTTGAAAAATACACAAGTGCCAGTGGTTTTTCTTGGAGAGAAAAACTAGGGAACAGGGAATAAGGAATGAGAGAGAAATTTACCTATCAGTATATATCTTTAATTTTTAAAAATTTTTACCATTTTGAAAACAAAATCCACAGTTTTACTGAAAACTTACCTCTTCCAGAAAGTCTTCCCTGGTTAACAGTTTCTTTTAGTTTTGACAGGTCTCCTTAACACTTCTATACTTAGTTTACACTGTCACAATCAGGTGGTTGTTTCGGGTGGGTTTTTTTCTTCCACTTTAAAAAATTGACATATAGTTGATGCACAATATTATATGTTGCAGATGTACAACATAGTGATTCACATTTTTAAGGTTATACTTCATTTATAGTTATGGTAAAATACTGGCTATATTCTCTATATTGCAGTCACAATCAAGTTTAAATTGCACATCTTTATTGTTTTTTTCACCTTACATCTTTGACATACAGGAATCCATTGTTTCAGAAGGGATTTTAAGCTCCTAGTTAGCCAGAGTCTTCCAACATTGGACTATATATTGGTTTCTTTTCTATGAAAAAAGGATGCTCAAGAAGAGTATATCGGAACAGACACTTAATGCTTGATGATGATGAAGATGAGGCTGAAGAAGCAGAAACTGAAGGTAGCTTGGAATCTGATGGATAGGGGTTTGGGACATGTTGACTTATCTATTGGCTTTGACAGACCTTCCAGGAAGGGCTAACCTAGGATATGGCCCAGAGGATGGGGAGGAGGGGACTACATGGCCTCCATTGCCCAAAATAGCTTTTGGTAACCTGAGGAATTGGAGTCAGAGGTTGAACTGGGGTCACGTGCCTGGTTCTGGCTCCTGAGTGGAAGTGAACAAGGGAGTTTGCCAACCAGGTCCTTTGGGCAGCTGGAAGGAGGAGGAAGGGCTAGAAGAGTTATTTTTAATATTATTCAGAGCACAGAAAGAGGATTTCCCAATAGGGAAAAAAGGATATGATGTAGGTAACACAGTTACTTCCAGGGTTCAAGGAGATGCAAGGCGTGGGGATAAGGAGGCCGGAAGTGGTCCTAAAGTCCTCTTATGCAAAGTGTCCTTCTGGAATACACTGATGCTGCTGCTGCTGCTCAGTCGCTTCAGTCGTGGCCAACTCTGTGTGACCCCATAGACGGCAGCCCACCAGGCTCCACCGTCCCTGGGATTCTCCAGGCAAGAACACTGGAGTGGGTTGCCATTTCCTTCTCCAATGCATGAAAGTGAAAAGTGAAAGTGGAGTCGCTCAGTCGTGTCTGACTCTTAGCAACCCCGCAGACTGCAGCCTACCAGGCTCCTCCATCCATGGGATTTTCTAGGCAAGAGTACTGGAGAGGGGTGCCATTGCCTTCTCCCTCTGGAGTACACTACTGTATTCATATTTGGATAACTAAACAAATGCCTGCCTGTCTTTAAGCCTCGATTTTCATTCTTCTAACAAATGTTTGCTGAGGCTTCACCATTGAATTCAGCCCTATACTAACTGGTTTGGAGGTAGAAACTTAGAAGTAATGGTTTCAGGACTTCCCTTGTGGGCAGTGGTTGGGACTCCATGTTTTTACTACCAAGGGCGAGAACTAAGATCCCACAAGCCTTGAGGTGCTGCCAAAAAACAGAAAAATATATGTAATAGTAGGTTTTTTTTTAAATAACAGTGTCTATTTTTGTGTTACAAGTTAGAAAAACGTATACATGAACATGAAACAATTAGAGAATGTAGAATTCAAGCTACTTCATGTGGCATTATGTGTTCACAATAATGTTGAGAGATGGATTCAGTCAAGAGGGTCTTCCTGGAGGAGGTATGTTTTGTCAGTACTTGAAGGAAGTTATTGATGTAGAATAACAGTGAAATGGAAGGAAATTGGTTGTTTCAAGTACAAGGGATGAACTAGGAAGAGTTTAAATGGCAATAATTACCTAATCTAATTAGTAGGGGGGACAGCAAGCAAATTGGCTTGGCAGGCCTGTTATACCTCCTTGGGTATTCTGTAGCAGTTAACTCGGTTAAGGCATAGTGTTAATGAGGTCACAGTTTAGTTATGTATCCCAGTTAATTTGTCTTTTATCTGACCAGATCCTTACCCGCTACTCTACACAGCTGTCTCACACGCGTAAGCCTTTAGTCAGAGCCGGTAGACAAGAGAGTAGGGTTGGAAAGAGTAAATTTGTCCCTCAAGATCACATACCCTTTTGAGAATGGCTCCCCATGACCATCTTCAAACTGGAAGAAGATATTGTGTCTTGTTGGCAGAGAGGGTTCTGAGGGGGAAAGAAGAAATGTTAAAAAAGAAAAAGAACTGAGATCATTACACAGTTGGGACTTCATGTGTATATAATACAAATTAAGGATTGAAATGCCTTCCTTGCAAAATGGCAAATGTAAGCCACAGTTCAAGGGAGGACCCTACTTCTTGAAATCCAGACAAAATGGCCCAAACTTTAAAAAATCAATCCATATCCATCCACTGAAATCCCCCAAATAAATGCCAATCTTAAAGAGGGGGGAAAGTTGGGAGGTTTATATCTGTTTTCAGGGCCTTGTTTCTGGACAAGCTGTCTCTCTTCCCTTCCAGTTATAGCAAGTCCCCTACATAAAAGTGAGTTCCATTTTGAGAGTGTGTTTCTAAGTCCAATTTATTTGTAAATCCAACAAAGTTAGTCTAGGTACTCAACTAACATAACCAGCTATTAGTACTGTATGGAAATAGGTTTATAATATTTTTCACACAAATAAAACAAAAAAACAACAAAAAATAAAAGATTTTTAATCTTACAGTACAATATCTTGAAAAGTAAAGTACTACAATACAACAGCTGGCATACCGGGGCTGGCAGCATGGAGTGAACAAGCTAAAAGAGTTACTGACTGGAGGAGGCAGAGGAGGTGAGAGATGGTAGAGCTGAACGATCATCAGCAACTGGAGATGAGGGCAAGCTGCAATTTCACTCCTGCCTGACGTTGATGGCACAAGATCTGGTTCCTTGCCAGAGTCAATTCTATTTACCTTCTGGAAAAAATGATCCAGTGATGACCAGGTAGTAGCTTTTTTTTTTTTTTTTTTCTCATCATACATGACTCGCTAGTGCTGGATTGCATTCTGAATGGCTGCTGGCTGCTGCAACCTTCGTGTACCATTCTACACTCAGGTCCTGCACCTCAAAACTAACAGTGCCTCCTCAGATAAAGAAAATCCCCTTGCTGTTTCCTGCATCGAGAATCTCTTTGGTTCTTCAGTTACTTCTTCCCCTTGTCACTCCATTCTCTCAATTATTTTCACTTTTGTTTCCATCGCAATCCCTTGGTGCTTCTTAGCAGTACCAGCTACATCACCACCACTTCCGCACTTGGCTACGGACCTCCCGGGCTTGAAATAAAGATACTCTACTGTTGTCCTCTTTGCAGGACTGTAGAGCACACAGCAGCACAGCCACTTACAGAGGATGCATGCACATGACAGGGCACACCAGACTCATGGACTACCTCGTGTGGTTGGAAGTGCGCGTGCACATCTGCATCTTTGAACGTTCACAGCCTGAGGGTTTGCATGTATGGACTTACTGCAGATCCTCAGGGCAACACCGTCATTAATCATTTCATTCTTCCACCCTCAACCCCAGGACCTGATGGTGTGTGCTCAGTCGCTCAGTCATGTCCGACTCTTTGTGACCCCATGTATTGTAGCCCACCAGACTCTTCTGTCCATGGAATTTCCAAGCAAGAATACTGGCATGGGTTGCCATTTTCCTTCTCCAGGCGATCTGCCCGACCCATGTCTCTTCCATCTCCTGCAATAGCAGGTGGATTCTTTACCACTGCGCCATCTGGGAAGCACCAACCACACCACACTACTCAGATAAAGATTTCCTGAATGTGGAGAACATGACTAAAGATTTACCCTCTCAAGACTAAAGCAGAGAAGGGGGTTGCACTGTAATAGTGTAAACATCTTTAAATGCAATAGCAGACACCACTGTTCTTAGTGTCCTTCCTTTACTCCACTGTCAGAGAATTGCAAGGGCTCTTGTGCCCACCTAGATCTAGTCTCTAATTGTTGATTTCTCTCTCTTTTCCATCTGTTCTCCCCACTTTTATCAAGGACACTTTTTCTACCCTTGTAATACGCCTGAAAGCAGTGTAGTGACATTTCCTGGCCCATGAGGTCTCACTTCTATCAAGTGCACACTTTCCCAGGCAAAGATGGTTCTCTATCTATCATGAAAGTAAGTCTGGTTCTTCTCACTTCCACTGCTTTCTATAATTATTAACAGAAAATGATGCAAAGTCTTAGCCCAGATCTTGGAACATTAATTTTCTGTCTCAAAGCACTGCACTATGCGCTATGCTGGCTCTAAAGATGAATGGAACTTCTAACTATAAACAAGGCAAAATATAGTACAGGCTCTAAGAGACGTGCAGAAGCCCGAGGATATCTGCTGTTGGCACGGCCACTAAGCCACCCCTGTGCTTATGTATCAGGCCCGTGATCAGACCCCACAAGTAGTTTGCCTGTTGACCTCGCTCCACCGGGCCATGTCTGCAGCTTCTCAAATACCCACTCCAGCGCCCTCGCCCTTTCTCGCCAGAGGTGTGAAACTACATCTCCCGACAGGCCGCGTGGTCCCCTTACTTTCCCCCCTCTCCCGGTCCCGAGCCATGGCAACGGCGTGACGTGGGGGTACTGGGAGCTGCGGGAGCGGCGATAGCGGCTTCAGTTCTAGGCTATCCGGCCGCCGGGCGGGAGCTGGGCGAGAACAGCCACCACTCCGCGCCGCCCTTGCCCTTGCTGGCCCTGAACCCGCCCGACTGCGGCTAATCCTCCGCTCTCCCTCTGGAGTGAGGAGGGCGGGGCCGCTATCGGAGCAAAGAGGGCAAGGGAGGGTCGCGCGCATGGCCTCGGCGGGCGCGCGGCGACTCCCTGCGGGGACGCGCGCCGCGGCCCGAGGCTGCTGCGGCCTCTCGTTGCGCCCGGCTCCGCCCCCGGGCCCTCCGCGACCGCCGGGACCAATGAGGTGAGAGGGAGGTGCGGGCGTCTGCGCTGGAGCTGAGGGGGTCACCCAGGACCCCGAAGTTCCGCGGTGGAGAGTTGCAACTCTGGCTGCAAGCGCGGTGGGAGGGCGGCGGTGATCATACCCTGGGGTATGATGTGTTGCTTTGGGGAAATGCTTTTGCAAATTATTCGCGAGGCAGTCCCTGAGGTGAGTGCCCAACCACATCTTGCTGGTCGTGGGTGCCCTGGCATCCGCCGGCTTGCGAGGCTCCGGGGGCTGTGAGGCATCCCGGGAGTCCTTGCTTTCAGCAGTACCGTAGCCTCCAGTCAAAGGCAACTAGAGCTTCGCACGCACCCCTCTTTTTCCCATCTCCTCCCTCGGCACTGTCCTCAGCCGCCCTCGACCTTTCGCACTCGTGACTGCCTGGCCGGGGAGCCTGGCGGGCTGCAGCAGGTGCTAGGGGAAAAGCTGGTTTGGACGACCTTCCTTCTGGGATGCACCCCTCTTCTTCTGCACCTGAGAATGATTGAGGACCACAAGGAAAGAATCTTGACACTGCCTCTCCTTTCCTTTTGGCCTTAGATTTCCGATCTCCCGCATCTTCTTCTTGCCCCGGGCTGCCCAGGTCTTGGCGACTGAGTCTGGCTTACCTCCCAGCCGTTCTTTCATGGGCTTTGCTGCCCCCTTCACCAACAAGCGAAAGGCTTACTCTGAGCGTCGGATCATGGGGTGAGCATCCTCTCCTGTCCAGTATCCCTCCACATTCTTTTCCCGACAAACAAAACACCATGTCCAGGGTAGAATGTAAGGGTAGCCATAGTGGGCAAGATTCATCCCTGGCCATCCCACTCTCCCCAGTGGTATTACTGATCCTTTACCCTCCTCTGGCAGGCTTCCAACCTTAATTCCCCTCTTCTTGGTTGCTGTGCAGGTACATTGTGAAACGTGACTAGAGTTGGACAATAACATAAGACAATAGGGTATTATTTCTTTACTGACCTGACTTTAGGTATTCTAAGCAAATATGAGTTAACACTTATTGAACACTTAACTATTGCTAGCAGTTAGGCTGTTTAGGTGTTTTATCACAGATTTTCCCATTTGATCCTCTCAACAAACTTATGAATCAATTACTATTATTGCTTATGATTTGCAGAGAAGATAAATGTTGACAATAATTTTCCTAGGGCCGCTCTGTCAAAAAGTTATAGAGCTGGGATCTGCTCTAAATGGCAAGACTTGAGATGCATTAACGTCATGGAAATCTGGACATTTGCGTTTGCAAAATTATTCATGGGGGCTTATTTGGGATCTCTAGTTTCTGAAGGTATATGATTGGTGGGCAAAGGTATGAGGCAAGGATGCCTATGGCAAGGAGGAACCTGAGCCAACTGGCAGCTTCTTGGCCTCTGTGACTCCTTCCCCTAGGTACTCAATGCAGGAGATGTACGAGGTGGTAGCCAATGTCCAGGAGTATCGTGAGTTTGTGCCCTGGTGTAAGAAGTCTTTGGTGGTATCCAGCCGCAAAGGTCACTTGAAGGCCCAGTTGGAGGTTGGCTTTCCACCTGTTGTGGAACGTTACACTTCTGCTGTTTCCATGGTCAAACCTCATATGGTCAAGGTGAGGCCTGATTGGGAGTGATTGATCAGGAATTTTCTGTGTTCTGTGGCATTTTTACATTTAAGGGCTATTTTGGCTTTCCTTATTTTTCTATCTCCATGTGTCAGATATTTCCCTAATATTTGAAGGAAAGGAAAATGGCTTCCAGCTCCTTCATATAGCTTCCTTACCTGATGTAGGTCTCATTCCATTGTAATATTCTTTAACTACTTGTTCTGTTCTAGGCTGTTTGCACTGATGGCAAGCTCTTCAACCACTTAGAGACCATTTGGCGATTCAGCCCTGGAATTCCTGCCTATCCTCGAACTTGCACTGTGGACTTTTCGGTGAGTCAGGAGGCTACATAGGGCTACAACTGGGTTGTGGGGGCTGAGCCAAGGTACTATGAGTTTCTAGTCAATGACACTCTCCACAGGGGTGAGCTTGTATCACACTTGTACTTTGTACTCAGTCCTAGGGCTTTTGAGATCTAAGGAACAGGAGTGGGGGGAGGAAAAGGCACTGAATAGTACCCCTGCACTTGGTCAGGGACTATCCAACATGGTTTTGAAGAGTTTCTGACTGTCTCTTACCCATTCCCAGATTTCCTTTGAATTTCGCTCTCTGCTGCACTCCCAGCTGGCCACCATCTTTTTTGATGAGGTTGTCAAAAAGAATGTCGCTGCCTTCGAGCGCCGGGCAGCAACCAAGTTTGGTCCAGAAACAGCTGTCCCCCGTGAACTGATGTTTCATGAGGTGCACCAGGCTTGAGGCAAAGGATTATTCTCTAGCCTTGCCTACCCCCCCCCGCCTCCTCACCCAATTTTCATATTTATTTGGCTCCTATTCCAATCTGAGAGAAGAGTCCATATTCATATTACTGTTCTCCCTCTCAAATCCTCCAAAATTGGGCTCTGAGCTGACTAGAAATGCTGGGGAAAGAAAAGGCAAGGAGGCATGGAAAGGAGACATGCTTAGGAAAGGGTCAGGGTTATCCTGAGAGCACCATATGCCTGAAGCCTGCCACCCTCTAACACTGAATTATATAGTTGGGGCTGCGTGGTCGTCTCTGAGCTCCTGTCAAGGTGCCTTAGTGTCTGACCAGGGGAAGAAAGCAGCTTTTCTTAGGACTGAAGAAACTGAACTCTTTCCTCTGACACAGAGCTACTGGGTGGTCAGTAACCTTGCCTGCCTGAAATGCCTCAGGAGAGCCTGAGATCTGGCCCCAGCTTGAAATCCCTATGACCTCACTTCCATGCTGCCTGGCTAGTGAGAGCAAGGGACTTTCTCAGCCATCAGTGCTACGGGGCAAGGAGCAAAAGAGCACTGAACAGTTGTACTCCTGGGCTGTCTTTTACTTGGCCTGAGTTTTTATAAAATTTCAATAAATTAATTGTGACAGTGTGAATCTGGCTTTTTAATATTACTTCTTGGGGGAATAATGTAGATATAGCAGAGCAGAAGAAAGTCATGGCTTCCTTCCCTAGGAGAGTGAAGGTGCAAGAAGGCCTCTTGGACATAGCGTCCCTGCTAACTATAGTAGCACATTCTACAAGCCAGGACCTAGTACCCACTCCCTTGCCTATTTATAGACTTTTTCAGAAGGTCAGTTGCAGCAGGAGTCTCAGGACAGAGTAATCTGGTCTCAGACCTCCCATATAACTGATGCCCTCCAGACCATCTCTTATTCTGGGGGATCTGTAAGGGAGGCAGCAAAGAAGAATTGGCATTTCACAAAGCTCCAGAGCCCTCTGGAGGGTCAGATCCAGAGTCAGTTGTCCTACCCTAACTGCCCTTGGTATCGTTTCCTTTCACCCACTGGGCTGGACCAGCTTCCTTGGATTAGTCACCTAAGCAGTTGTGAGCTCTCAGCTCTAGTCCTTGAGTGTTCTACTTTACAACAAATTTAGGAAGGATGGTGGCTAAAGGTCAAGGACTTCTAATCATTAAGACAGCAGCAATCTTCTTTGGAAATCTCACAGGGAACCTGTCTTCTGATTAGGGTGAGTGAGTGCCAAACATGCCTAAAGATAAAGAGATGCACAGGATAACTTATAACCTACTAAATCTAGGATCTTGCTAGCCAGACTCCTTACCTCAGATTGGAGACTCTTCCAGCCCTCATTTAATAGGCACAAGCATTGTTAATAAAAACATTTATTTTGCATTTTATACAGAACAACCTGAAGTCTGCATCATGACAGTTACCCAAGGGTTTACAGACAGTATTATCATCTCAACAGCATGGTTCTGGGGATTAGGGATCCACACAAACACAGGCAGGAGTTGAAAAGGAGGAAGGGGGCACAGCAGGAGTGTATTTTTAATCCTTTCTTAAAAAGGCAGTAGAACCTTCTGAGTCACTTGAAACCTGTGCATATGGGGCTTCTAAAACAAACAGTGTACTGTGAGCTCTTGGGGAAGGGACAGGATAAGAACCTTGATAAATAAAGGGATATTGGCTTGTGGCAGGGGATGAGGAGGGAGGTTTACTATTTTTAATATCCTCAGCCCCAGCACCTGATAGTCAAAGGAGGCCATGTCCAATCTTAAAAATCATTTCCCTGTTCAGAAAGAGGTACTAGTACTCCTGGGATCAGGCCATGAAGATATCATGCTGGTCTTTCCTAAGTCCCTGTTCTATAGCCCACAGCATATTAAAGGGGAAAAAAAAAGGTCAGAGGGTAGTGGTTGGTGTTCCAAGGAAGTAAAAACTTAGTTCACATTAAGCACTGATAAAGCCAAATAACTAGGAAAGACCACATATTAGACAGTGCTGTATATACCTGCTGAAAAGAGGTCTCTAGGAAGGACCAAGACGGGAAGGTCCACAGCAACCTTGGCTTGAGGTGCAGCAGGTATAGAAAATCTGGAAAGAGGTGAGTATTCAAGTAATGGGGAACAGAACACTCCTAGATCTTAATTTTAATAGGATAATTTTAAAAAAGAAAAATAAAAACCAAATATTGGTTGCCAGTCACAAGATATACCATGGCCTTTATGATCATCTGGTAGCTTAACAACAACAAAAAAAGGCCACAGCATCACCAATAGATCTTGCTAGGAAGTGTCTGTGTGCATGGGAGAGGTTAATGGGGCTTAGCACAGCTGACAATCCAACATGATTCCTATGGAAACAGAAGGGGCAGAGTCCTGGTTTGCTGGCCTATTAAAGGGTGGACAGAGTAGAACCAAAAGCTCTGAAGTGACGGCAAATTCTCTGCACCCAGCTTTGACCTAGGGAAAGAGGAGCCGGTTCTCACACTGAAGATGGGGGTGAGGGCAAACCTAGCCCATGGTACATGCGTTAGTCCTGGTCCTCCTACAGCTGACGGCATCACACCAGGCAGGGGAAGGGGCTGGTCAGGGGAGAAGGGGTTACTTTTCTTCTTTTAAAAATCTTAATTTATATTTTAACCTCAAACTTATCACCAGTGCCTCAGATACAATTTAATCTTAAATCTTTAAAAGCCCCGAAACAAAAGTATACTTTTTTTTAAGGATCCCTCACTCTCTGGTGGATAGTTTCCTCCCCATCTTCGTTTCATCCTGACTTAGAGTCCACAAACTTCATCAGACCGTCTGTGCTCATGGACTTGGGTCTCTCTAGAGGGAAGCCTAGGGCTCGGCTCCAAATGAGCTGTGCTAATACACCTAGTGCCCGTGATACCCCAAACAGGACTGTGTAGTAATTCATCTCCGTCATGCCATAGTACTGTAAGGTAAAAGAGAAAAAAGTTGTGTTAAAGGCCCACAGGTAGCCGCATGTACAAGTCCAGGGTGATTAAAAGCCTTAACCCAGTTAGCCTTAAATAGAAATGACTGGGAAGAATATAGCAACTGGATTCTGAAAGCAAACCATCATCCCTTCCCTCCAGCCCACACTTTCTACACCACAGGCAACTTGATTATCAACAGGGTTAAGGAAGGAGGTGTGAGAGTCCTGGCTCTGACTAGGGAGTTGATTTTGTGCATGGCAGAGAACAGTAGGGTATGGTATAAATTAGAGGAAAGCAGGGAAGGGAGGACTCACCTGGAGCAGCACCCCACTGTGAGCATCTACATTGGGCCACGGATTCTTTGCCTTGCCCTGCTCTAGGAGGATATTGGGCACAATCTTGTACAGCTGAGCAACCAGCTTAAACATGGGGTCCTGAGGCAGGTGTTTCAGAGCAAACTCTCGTTGACAGGTATATCGCGGATCAGTCTTCCTTAGTACTGCATGGCCATAGCCCGGGACGACCTGCAAAGGATGGGGTCGGGGGAAAACCAGTTGATTCTCAGGCAGAAATTTTTGCCTTTTCTAAATTCTTCAGGGCAGATAAATAGAAAAGAAATCTCTAATTTAGGGAGTTATCTCATTGTTTTCTCCTTCATTCTTTCAATTTACTGAACTTTAGTCTTGGCGTCTTTCTTAGTTGCTAAGTATCTCTGCTCACCCGTCCTGAGTTGAGTGTGTTCCAGATGTAGTCTCGTAACTTCTCATCTGACACATCTTTGCCAACTTCCTTCTGAAGTTGTGTCAGCCAAACAAGCACTTCCTATGGGGAAGGTTTAGAGAATAAGAGCGTCAATGTATATGCCAGGAGAGAATGCCAGGATCAGAAACAAAAGCATGCCAGTGAGAAAAACGTAGCAGGAGAAGAAGAGTCTTACCTGATTTGCCAGTCCATGCAGGGGCCCTGCCAGCCCATTCATGGCTGCTGCAAAGGACAAATAGGGGTCTGAAAGGGCACTGCCCACCAAGTGGCTGGTGTGAGCACTTACGTTGCCACCCTCATGGTCACTGTGGGGAAGTAAGAAAGGAGAATCAAGGCCCAGAGAAAGGAGAAAAAAGGGGCAGACTATGCTAATAGGAACCTTGCTGTTCTCTTACTGTCACATACTTGCCTAGCTATGGGTTCACACCAGCCTAGAGCCAGTCATTTATACATGAGCTCTTGTAAGAGATGTCCCAATGTTATTATCAGCCTTTTTCACTAATCCACAGAGCTGGAAAGGTTACTGGTTGATGATGCCCAGCCTGTGTGCCATGCTCCCTGACTTTCACTGAAGCTTTAACAGCAATGGCCAGAAGAGGGAGCTCCTGGGAAGCCAAAGGGCTCATCTAACGCGAACAGCTAGTACCTTTTCCTAGCTAGAAAGTGAAAGAAAGTGAAGTCGCTTAGTCGTGTCCGATTCTTTGCAAGCCCATGGACTGTAGCCTACCAGGCTCCTCTGTCCATGGGATTTTCCAGGCAATAGTACTGGAGTGGATTGTCATTTCCTTTTCCTAGCTAGAAGCACTAGCTTATTCTTGTGTGGTTACAGTAATTTCACTAGACCTCTTGTGCCTTTACCAGACCCCTTTCATGCTTTGTATCATTCCATATTCTGTGCTTCTGTCTCCTTGCTGCCTACCACTTGTTCCCAAAAGATGAGAATGTTAAGGAGCTTTTCCTTTTTTTTCTCTTGGTGCACTGTGTGGCATGCAGGATCTCAATTCCCTGACCAGGGATTGAACCCACACCCTCTGCAGTGGACCTGCGGAGTCTTAACCACTGGACTTCCAGGGAAGTCCCAAGGAGTTTCTCTTGATATTCACCACCAATCCAGCAACCTGGTGGCTGGGTCTCCCTCACCTGTGGATGGTGAGGTACAAGCGCATGAGCTCCGTGAACTGAGCATCAGTATAGCCTAACATGTTGGTGAAATTGTGGGACCAGTCCAGCTTAGGGTCAATGGCCCCAATACTGCTGCCCTCTCGGTACAGATTCCGGTAGATCTTTGCTGCAACACAAGGAAGCTTTGCGATCAGATCCATACAGTCTTCGTAAATCAACTGATGGGGAGAAAAGGAAAATGGAGAAAAAAGAAGAGGAATTGTCAACAAAGAAGAGTTAGGCAGGGATGGTGTCTCTTCTCCATGGATTGGGCTTTTTGGACTGATGTGGATATTTGGATTATATGCTGGGTGGTTATATATGGAGTAAATAACAACAATGACCATGTAACTGAGTAACTTATGACCCAGGTACTGCATCAAGGGAGTTACACATGGTATCCCATGTATATTAAAATATTATTCCCAATTTTTCTCCATTCTACAAAATATATAATGACCTTCATTTTACAGAAAAGGGAACAACCTCAGAGCATTCAGTCAATGCCAAAGTCAGATTTCAAACACTTAACGTGTTTAAACATGATCTTTTCCACTATATGACTCTGCACTCAAAGAATATGCTAAGACATTAGGTTATTTAATAATTCTATGTTCCATCTTTCAAAGAAAATTCACCATATATGCTAAGGGTCAAACAGTGACATTCAATCATTAGTATTAACAAAGGCTTCCATTTTTAAAGCACTTACTATATAACAGGTACTGTGCTAAATAGATTGTTTTCAGTTTTTTCTTTTCTTACAATAGTCCTGTAAGATAACATATCCCTCATTTGTAAAAATTGGGGCACAAAGTTACCCACTTAGCTAATAAGCATCATCTAGCTTAAATTATTAACTCATGGCCATGCTCATTTCATCTATACCCTTAACTTTCCCCTCTCATCTCCCAAATTATTGAGTAAATCCCAGATATCTCATATATAACATATAAATATTTAGGCATGGATCTCTAAAAGATAAAGATCCTTTATAATCAAAATCACAAAACCATTATCCCACTGAAAAAAAATTTAACAAATCTTAAATACCATTAACTAATCAGTATTGAAACCCCCCCACATCTCATTCATTGATTAAAGCTCCCCCTCATTTGTTTGTTTTACTGAAAAATAGCCCACATTACAATTGTCTGATGTCTCTGAAGTAGTTTTTAATCAATTTAAGTTCCCTCTCATGCTGTCCTTTTTTTACTTTGCAATTTACTTGTGGAAAATCATCAGCCTCATTTGTTCTGTAGAATTTCCCTTAGTTTAGATTTTGCTGGTTATATACCTGTGATGTCATTTAACATGTCCTTCTGTCCATTTTATTTCTGACAAACTGATAAGAGATGGAGGCTTGAGCAGATTTAGGTTCAGTTTTTTTTTTAGCAAGACTTTTTGATAAATAGTGGTATGTTCATTTAGTAAGAGAAACATATAACATCTGGTTGTCTTTTTGTGATGTTAATGGTTTGCTCAACCTTTATGTCTCAATGTTATCTTCTCATAGGGATTTTAAGTTCCTCTAGGGAGGAACTTACTAGTTTTTTTTTTTTTGGCCATGCTGCACAGCTTATGGGATCTTAGTTGACTGACCAAGGACTGAACCTGCGTCCTCTGCAGTGGAAGCAGAGTCCTAACCACTGGATTGTTAGGGAATTCCTATTTTTTCTGTAACAAAAAAAATTCGGGAATCCTTGGTAGTCCGGTGGTTAGGACTCGGCGTTTTCACTACCAAGGCCTGGGTTCAGTTCCTGGTTGGCTTCAGTTCCTGCAGCCAAAGAAAAAACAAAGAAATTTCTACTTTCAGTCACAGTACCTAGGAACCATGGAGAAAATACTTGCTGAATGATATTATATAGTGCTGTCCTATCGAACTAACTGGCTAAATCTTCCTGTAAGAAGTCATGAGGTGTTAGTAGTTCTGCTGGAACAAAGAACAAACTCTAAAATAAGTATCTTAAATGAGATAATCTATGTGAAGTCATCTATTACTCAAGTACTCAGCATTGAATTTTGTCAATGCCACCAAGATTCAATGAGAACACTGCCAAAATTAAAAAGCTACTTGAAGCAAGAAGTACTTAGCTAACACAAGTTCTCAGGAGATTACTTACATGATAATCATACTATTAATCACACCTCCTTGCAGATTTACACCCCCTAAGGAACTAGATGTTTTCCAGAAGTATGCATCAAGGATATGCAGCTCTAAGGGACCTTGACTGATTAACAGAATGCCAAGAACAAGATGATCCTGGGCTAGGCCAAATGGCATCTGTGGACTATGTACTCATTTCCACAATTACTTGTAAAGTATGAATGACTGACTCATAAAGAAACTACAAAAAGATAGTTTCAACCTCTATCACTGAAGATGAAGTTTATGAAGCAGCTAGTATCAGACCAGGTCTGATAGTGTGGGATCTTTACCCTGCTTTTTGTAGTGGGAAAGCCATACTGTCAAGAGATTCAATAGATAAACACACTGACAGAGAACTCCTTATTTCTTCTTTAATAAGCTAATAAATAAGACTGAGGTGCTAATTAGCTACTCATTCTAACTCATTCTTCATCTTCTTCATCTTTAAACCCTCAGAAAAAAAAAAAAAAAAAAGGACAAAACATGCCGCCACCACAACTGCCTGGAATAAAGGTAACAAAACTGGCCATAATCATCACTGTGATCCAGAATCTCTAGGGCTAGAGAAATTCTGCCAAGTATTTAGCAAGCAATCATTTAAAAAAAATTTTTTATTGGAGTATAGTTGATTTACAATGTTGTATTACTAATAGCTATCAATCATTATTAAGAAGACACAGAAAACAAAGAGTCAGTACTAATGGTGAAGAGACCCTAGAGTGAAGCAAACTCAATTCTCAACCTGGTCTCCACCAGCTATTAGCTGCATGACCCTGGGCATGCTACTTTATTTCTCTCATCTTCAGCCTTGCCATTCAGTAAAATGAGAACAAACAGTAAGGTCTACCCCATGGGGCTGTTCTGATGATTAAGTCAGATGAGTACAAGCATTCAAGCTGATGCTTTCAAGAGCTGTTTGTTAGGTGTTGGAATGACAACTTTACTATAAACAGCTTCAAACCCTACACATACTGATCATAGGCCTTACTAGAAAAACCTGATCTGTCAGCTACTTTGCAAATTTTACCCAATCCAACAGTATCTTAAGGCTACCTCACAGTTAAACAGCTTGTGCATCAGAGTAATCTCCTAGTCACAAGTGAAGTTAAGTCAATTACAAAAAGACCTAACTCACCTCAGGAGATTACACCAGTTATCTAAAGTCATGTAAACTGCTATGGAAGGAAAGCTGTAGGCAGATCCTCTTGAGATATATGTAAAACAGCATGAACTGATAATTCTAGAAGAGACTTAGATCACATGTACTCTTTAACATAAATTTTTAAACAGAAATGACCAGTTGAATGCTGTCATGCAATTCTACTTAAATTAAGCAAGAGAGAACTAAATTGAAACAGTGCTTCAGTGACCTTTGAGAGAGATACAAGACGTGGCAGCAAAATGGCACCAAGTTCCACTAGAGCAATTACTGGAGCTCACTTTTGTTCAGTATGAACTTTATTAGACACACATCCTGAGGCTGATGGATTTATCAGTAATGCTTATAAATACTCTCCAGGTTGGTAAAGTCCTAAAATACAATCTTTACCTTAAGACAGCCACCCTCAAATGACATCTCCCAAGAGGTGGCAGAAAACCAACCGATACCTGTACACTGAATCAGAGGCAAGAGCAAGCAGAGAACAACATTCATCTTCCTGATTCAATAAAGGACAGTGTGAAGCAATGCAGCCTGGATGGATACCTGGGAAATATCTTATAGGTATTTACTGCAAAGTATGAAGAACTCTACAATCAAGACAACAGCATCATAAGATCATAAGTAGTAATAGGCACTCCTGAGTGGTCAGTTTCTAACAAACAAGCTTTAAAAGAAATGTTGGGCTTGATTTAACTTTTTCTGTTATGGTGACCCACACAGATAACAATGATTTGAAACAGCATTTTAAAAAGAAACGAAAAGCAATAATTTCAGGTTATACAACCTTCTGAATCTGCTGATTTGTGACTTCATAAATAAATGCTTGTGGATATGTTTAGTTTGCATCATTCCTATACCTTTCTCCTCAAAGCCAACCAGACTAGTATCAATTGTAAACTTTCTCTCCCTCTTTCCCTCAACAGCACTCAATTCTGTATACGCAGCTGGTACTGGGTAAACACTGACCAATCAAATGGAGTGGGATTTGCCAAAACCCCAAGGAGATTTCATCAGACAAGTGGGCCATACTATTCTATGAATAGTATGAACTCACAGTGAACTCTTTAGGGGCCTTTTGGTCAAAAATCATTTAGTGCATCTGCTTTGCCAAAAAGGACTTTTCCATTCCTATACTACCTGTCTCTAAATAAGAAACAAACAAAAAGAGATGTCCTTCTGTAGACCTAGCCAGATAAATTGTACTTTACCCAGTATTTGTGAGGTATTGGAAAGAAGAGGGAAGGAAGTGTGTCCTACGCACTAGGACAAGGCCCAACAATCTTCCCATACTCTCACAACAGAGTTCAAACTGTGAAAGTCACACTGTGTTTTCAGAGAATAAAGCTCATTTGCTTTTTGCATCCTCATTCAGGATACTAACTACCCTTCCACTCCTGACAGTTATCTGGAGTGGCTTAGCCCAAACTGTGGCTGACTGCAATTGGTCCTTCTAGATCCAGAATGCCTTAGGTGCCATTCTTCCAACTTAAAAAGGTTCTCATTTGAAGAAGAGGAGAAAGGATCTTTTGGGGCCAGGGTATGTCTACTCTGTGAAACCTTCCTCAGGGACTCTGCAATTAAGTCACACCTTTTTCAATATTCCTACAGTGCTGTGTAATACCTCTATTATAGCAAGATTACTGAACTGTAATTCTTTTTTTACGTGTTTATCACCCTTACTAAAATCAATAACCTTGGTGATAGAAAGCATTCTTCATTTATCTTTGTAATTCCAATGACCCATAAAAAGCAAACCTACAATAAAATTTTGTTAAACGAATCTGTGGCATAACTCAGGGTAGTAATTTTCCTAAGGATTCTTCATTCCTTTTTCTTTCTTCACACTCAGGTCCTTTGAATCTCTATCGAACATCAATCATCACAGCAAAGTTTCCTACCTCCCAGTACTTGGTTCGGTTGATACCCTCTGAATATGCTCGGGCAAAGTTACTTTCACTGTTGAGAGCTGTAACAGCTGCACTGAGCTGAGACATGGGGTGTAGATTAGTGGGGAAGTTGTCCAGCATGGTGACCACGTGGGAAGGCAGAGCTGCCCTCTTTGCCCACTCCTGTGAGAGCCAAGATACCTGTGAAAAGGATGAAAAGGAAGACATTGCTCATACACTAGACAAGGAAAAAGAAGACAAATAAAAAGACAGGGGACTTCCCTGGTGGTCCAGTGGTTAAGAATTTGCCTTCCAATGCAGGGGACATGGAAAGGAACTATGATCTGACATGTTACCAGGCAACAAAGCCCACATGCTGCAACTGGAGAACAGAGAAGCTCATGTGCTCTAGAGCCTGTGCGCCACACCTAGAGAAAGCCTGCGCATGGCACGGCACAGCCGAAATTGAAGAAAATGAGAAAAAAAAAAAGACAGTGAGTATCCCCTGGTTGCCCAGTGGTTAGGACTCGGCGCAT
Organism: Aepyceros melampus; assembly: GCA_006408695.1. Taxonomy (NCBI): domain Eukaryota; kingdom Metazoa; phylum Chordata; class Mammalia; order Artiodactyla; family Bovidae; genus Aepyceros; species Aepyceros melampus. The sequence goes on along the minus strand of SJXQ01009450.1, from coordinate 99,201 downwards.
TCACTGCTAGGAGCCTGGGATGAGTCTCTGGCTCTGAGTAACTTGCAAAATGGTACAAAGATCTTGCAAGCTCCCTGGTGTGACCAAAATAAAAAATTAAAAATAAAGAAAATGGAAAGACTGACTTCAAGTAAATAAAATCCAAGAGATTTCAATCCAGTCCACTTACAAAGCAGAACTCTGCTCTGATTTCCTTCCCCTCTATAAACTACCACCCATAACCAGAATAATATTAAGTGCTTGAGATTAGAAAAAGGCAAAGGAGGGGAATGAGAAGGGCTAATGTCCTTCTGCTTACCTGTTCCTCTGTTGGGATTTGTCCAGTTAGCAGCAGCCAAAATAAGCCCTCTGGCAAGGGTTCTTCACCCCCCTTAGCCTTTGGCAGCAGTTTCTGGCATTCAGGGATGCTGTAGCCTCTAAAACGGATGCCCTTGAGGGAGAGGAGTAAGGATTACAACTCAAAAATCACATAAATTGACTGATCTCACCTTCTTCAGACCTGTCAACAAGTTACAACTTTCAAAATGTAAATCTTCAGGTAACTTACTCTTGCTTTGTACTTTGACTAGTTGATATATTTAAAAGGTAAAGTTATTCTTCAGCTATTCCTTATGTACCTATTTTCACCTCTCAAAATATATAGGTATGTGCCCTATTTTGTTTTCCTCACCCTTAGTGATTTAATCCATGGTGTGCAAAACTCAGTAAAGTCAGTGATTACTAGTGATGGACAGGAGGTCTCTTACCTCATCAGGATCAAGGACTGATGTTTCATATACCAATCCCTTCATGCCTCGCATGCCACCATACATCTAGAGAAAAGAAGAGGATATAACAAGTTGTCCAAGTAATTCATGCAAGAGTTTGTTAGAGCTTCATGGGATCTGGGGGAGGAAATTTAGTCTCTGACTTGCAAAACTTTGGGAGACTTCTGAGTTAAATTTCTATAGAATGTAATTTTGAAAGGAAGACTGCTAAAACTGGAAACGAATTTTTTAAGTTGAGAAATCACTATCTTTAGTGAGTGTTTCTACCTGTGCTCTATTTTTTTCTCCTGCCCGCTCTTCTCCCCTCATTCCACCAACCAAAGTAAACAGAATGGGATTGACTATAGGGAAAGAAGATGGAGACCAATGGCTAAACAGTGTTAATGAAATTATCATCTGAGCTGCTGAGATTCTCAGAACTGAAGAAAAAAACTATCCTAAAGCTATTCTATAAGGCCAGCTAGAGCTATGGTCTAACTGGATGATCAGTTCAGAGACAGAGAACCTTGGGCCCAAAAGCTGAGGGGTTGGGAAAAGTAATAGAAACTTCCTTCATCCTTTCCCATACATGAATTAGGTTAACCTCAACTATGAAATCTGTGGAAAAGAACAGTCTAATTTCTAACAGACACCATTAGCTTCAACATTTTCCTGTGTGGGGCAGAATGGTCTGAATGGTCAGTGAGGAGGGTGGTGGTTCTGTGCCAGCGTGTAGCCGAGCTCCTTTTTCAGGCAAACCCCACAGCCCTCACCATGTCCACAGTGATCTGGCCCACCACCGTCTTGCCATGTTGTTGCCTGAAGGCCTTCACTCTGGTTTGCTCCTTAGGTATCAGATCAGCCAATATGTCTTTCAAATTCTAAAAAGAGAAGTAGAAAGGCTAAGTGATAATCAAAATATTGATTGTATTTCTGCAAAGTTGATATGTTAAGACTGCTTTTAAGAATTTGGCTTTCTCTGTCAGGGAAGCCTGGTCAACTGCTCTGTACAAATGAGGGTAAAAGAATTAGGCAGAGGAAGAAGGGAACAGGGAGTTGTTTAATACGTACAGTTTCAATTTGGGAAGACAAAAGTTTTGGAGATGAATAGTGATGATGTATGTGAATTACTTTACAATTTACTTTACTTATTATAAAGTAAATTTACTTACTTTACTTACTATACCCTAAACTATAAACTTGAGAAGAGTCTATTTTCTAATGAGTACCATAAGCTCCAGCATTTCCTTTTATGGGACAGAACGCTTTGAATAGTCAGTGAAGAGAATGGTACTTTCATTGAAGTACATTACGGAGCTACTTTTTTCCAGCCAAAATCCCACAGCCCTTATCTGTCCACAGTGATTTAGCTACCTTAAAATAGCAGTAGTAATAATGGCTATAACAAGAGTCCTGGTCACCTCCAGGAGACACTTGGGATAATGATAAGAGCCTGGATGGTAGCCCACCCCAGGGTCCAGCTGACTCAATGATCCTCAGTCCTCTTTTCCAAACCTTACCGTGGAAGAAGCACTGGCATGCCGGGCAGCAAGAACAAGACAGGATGCATTCTGCAAAAAAACACAAAACCTTATACAATCATCCTCCTTCCTAAGTATTAACAAGTAATTACAATGACTCAACCTCTCTCTCTTTATTTTAGCCTCTGTGGACAGTTTGACATATGAAAGCTGTATAAGGCCTTGAGCAACCTGGAAAGAATTTCAAGTCTGGAGGCAGCAGCTTCATCCGCACTCCCCGAAGAGCCTCTCCCATCACCTGGGTTCTAAGGGCTGGGCTTTGTTCGACATAATGGAAATGGCAGAGAGGCAGTTGTTAAAGTACCCAGTCCTTCAAAAATCTAGCTTTCTGTAGCTCTGAGGAGCCCTGAGAAAAGCAACGAGGAAACTGATCAATCCCTTGACTGGGCTCCTAATTTCTCTTCAGCACCTAGTACTTTGGCAGCACTTCAACCTCTCCAGTCTAGGAGAGTCCAGAGGGGAAAGCACCTTTTACAACACTACCTGAAATGCTCCTGGAAAAAGCATGGAAAGGATATCTACAAAGTAACAACCAGACTGCTCAACAACAGCAATGGAAATTAGAAAACTGGTAAATTAGCTTTAACATACCGAGAGAAATTACTAGACTTGTGTACCCAGGTGAGAAAGAAAAAACTTTTTTTTAAATTGAGGTATGGTTGATGTACAGTATTCTGTAAGTCTCAGGTATACAACATGATTCATAATTTTTGAAGGTTATAGTCCATTTATAGTTACTGCCCCACTTCACTCTCCCCACTGGCACCCATTAGTTTATTCTCATATCTGTATTTTTCTTTTTTGTTATTCACTAGTTTTCTTTTTTAAATTCCAGTAAGTGATAAACAGCATCTGTCTTTCTGACTTATTTCACGTCACATGGTATACTCCAGGTCCATCCATGTTGCTGAAAATGGTAAAATGTCAGTCTTTTTATGGCTTAGTAGTATTCCATTGTGTATGTAACACACACATCTTTATCCATTCATCTCTTGATGGACACTTAGATTGCTTCCATATTTTGTAGCTAGGCTATATTTTTCTATATTTAGAGAGAGTTGTTTTTTCTCCCCAAGAAACACAACTTTCTATGAAGATTGCTGAGTTGCAACAGAAAGTGACAACCGGTTGTACTACTACCAAATTGTAACGACTTAGGCAAGGAGGCTGACTTTTCTTCATGTGATTATTTTGAAGATAAATTAGATAGTAAAAATAAGCCCCAGGGTCCTCATCTGTAAAATGGTGCTCATACCCACTATATCCCACAGGGCTGTCTTGTGATGATTAAATTACAATGGATGTGGGAGCACTCTGCAAACTAAAGATCACTCACACACACACACACACACACACACACCATGCAGCAAGTCTATACCTCTCCTTTTGCCAAAAGGTCAGAGACATTTTTTTAAGTAATTACAGTCATCCCTCGGTATTCAAGGGGGAATTAGTTCCAGGACCTCTCCACCCTCAACAGATACCAAAATCTGAGGAAACTCAAGTTTCTTACATAAACTGGTGTAGTATTTGTATATAACCTATGCATATTTTTCCATATACTTTAAGTCATCTCTAAATTACTTATAATACCTAAAGCAATGTAAATGCTATATAGTTGGAAGTACAAAGTAAATGCTATGTCAACAGTCAGCACATGCAAAAGTGAAAGTTTTGCTTTTTGGAACTTTCTGGAATTAAAAAAATATGTTTGATCTGCAGTTGGTTGTACTCACAGGTGCAAAACTCATGGATACAAAGGGCCAACTGTATTGCGTTGCTGTCTGATTGTGCTGGAAATCATTTGAACTATTGGTATTGTATAACTTCCAAAACACCACATGCTTAAGGTGAGATGAGTAGTGCCTGAGGCTTTTAGAATTTCATATCCCTCTTTCTGTTGGGGCAGGAGGAAGAAATGAAAAGGGAAGAGACTCTTCAGAAAACTTTTATTTTAAAAAGAATCAAAAGAAAGAAAGAGAAGTCACTCAGCTGTGTTTGACTCTTTGTGACCCCATGGACTGTAGCCTGCCAGGCTCCTCCGTCCATGGGATTTCCCAGGCAAGAATATCCAAGGCTAAATTCAGAGAACACAAGGCAAGCTAATGTGGCCCTAAAACAAAGGGGGAAGGCCTCAAATTGTTAATGAGGACTGCTTGGGACTCCTCTCATTAAATTTCTAAAGAATCTCCTCTAGCTCACTGAGGACCATTTGGGCATAAAGTGCACAGCACAAATAGCTATTTAGCCTGTCCATCCCACACGGGGTGAATGGGAGTGGACCCAGAACTCAGGAAATAACTATTTCCTTTATCTTACTAGTCATCAAAAAGTGAACAAGGGAAAACCTTGAATGGGTTCAAACCACTCTTCTACAGCACTTTCCATGTTCAAGCTATCCCATGCTCCACGGTCCCACAGATCCCCTATTATAGAAGCCCCATCTCCTGGAGACCACATCAGCACTCAGCATACCCTTTAATTGTGGGTAGTTGGTTATGTGGGTTTGCTTTTAAAGAGGCTATAGGGGAGATGGCTATACCATCTGAGAGAAAAAAGAAGTTGAAATCTCTCCATAATGATAACTTTTTCACTTCTAAAACATCTTTAAGTTTCTATAATGGCTGGCTACTTCACTGGCAAGAGGAAGACATTATAAGGACAGTCTAAGGTTAAATCTTAGGCAAAAGAAAAAAAAATGTATCCAAGCTAAGCTGACAGAATGAAAGCCTGATCTTAAGATGAAAATGAAATTCTCTCAGAATGGAGGTCTCTTTATTCCACCAATATGCCTGTATGAACATAAAACAAGAACAGTTTTTTCCCCTTATAAGAGAGAACTACTAGAATCAATGAGCTTCCCTCTCTTTTTACTTCATTAAGGTTAAAAAAAAGGAAATCAGAAAGAAAAGGGTGGAAGGTCAACTAAAAAGGCTATAAGAATGCAACATCATTTAAAGGCATCAGATGGAAAGTATCGCCATACTTCCACCACCAGCAAAGTCTTAATTTCCTTCATAGAGCGTCTCAAAGTAACCTGAGGAGAGCTGATCTCAACTGTTCTAATCTCCATCTGCAACACTTCTTAGCCAGATCTCTAATTTGCAAAAATAATGCTAGTGTGTGAACAGCATGGCTATGTAGCTCCAAAGTGAAGGTAGAATATCCTGTTCCTACTATACTTCTGGTTGTGTGACCCTAGCCAAGTCATTTAATCTTTCTGTGCTTTAATTTCCTTATCTCTAAAATGTAAACAATCTACCTGAAAAAGAATTCAGAGTAAAGATAGTAAAGATGATCCAAGATCTTGGAAAAAGAATAGAGGCACCATCAACACACTATAAATATTTAACAACAAACTAAAGAACAAACAGATAAACAATAAAGTTTAAGTTTAGTCGTGTTCAACTTTGCAACCCCATGGGCTGTACCCCACCAGGCTCCTCTGTCCATGGAATTCTCCAGGCAAGAATACTGGAGTGAGTTGCCATTTCCTTCTTCAGAGGATCTTCCCAACCCAGGGATCAAACCTGGGTCTCCTGTATTACAGGCAGACACTTTACCATCTAAGCCACCAGGAAAGTTAAACAATACAATAACTGAAATAAGAATCAATAGCAGAATAAGTGACACAGAAGAAACAGATAAGTGAGCTTGAAGACATAAATGAAAAAAAGAAATGAGGACAGTCTGAGACCTCTGAGACAATATTAAATGCACCAACATTCGCATTACACAGGTCCTAGGAGGAGGAGAGAGAAAGGACCTGAGAAAATATTTGTAAAATGGATATAACTAAACCTACCTCAAAGCACTACTAGGAGGGTGAATTAAGTCAATATTTATGAAGCACTTGCCTGGCACACAGCACCAAGTGCTCTGTATTTGTTATTTAATAAAACAGAAAATTAAATAGTATGGATACTTTACAGCACTCTTCAATGTCAAGTTTAGTCATATTTTAGCTCACCCTGCAGCCTAGGGGGAAAGAAAAATTAAAGAAATATGAAGGATTTTAAAAACAATCAATATGGATAGACTATTGGAAAAAATTCAGATTAGGATAACTTTACCTAATGATGTAGAAGACAGAGCACATGGCTTGGAATTAGGAAAGGAAATCTGGGTTCCAGTCCCAGCTCCATTACTAAATAACTGAGACATCTAAAGCAAAACTATTACTGTTTCCCTTTCCCTCTCCACATCTAGGATAACACTCAAGCTACTTGGCTCCAAAGTCTGATCCTAAGGTTCCAACAAGGACATATATATAAAGGTACATAAAAACCTTGCTATTCAAAAAATATGACTGCCTGGCCAGCAATATTACCATTACCTGGAGCTTGTCCAGGTATGCAGAATCTTGGGTTTCACCTCACACCTACTGAATCCAAATCTGTAGTTTAACAAACTCACTAGGTTGATTCCTATGAACAGTAAAGTTTGAGAAACATCCATGATTTAAAGTGTTAAGCAAGGAAGCAGAGGGGAGAACACCAAGAGTCTAGGATGTGGTGTTATCAAGAGTCAGGCCTAAATCCAGGTCCTGCTACTATTTTGCTGTGCTACCACGGCTCTATGACCTAACTTCTAGTTTCAATTCTGACATCTCAAAATTGGTAATAAAGCCAATTTCAGGGTAGACAAGTGGACTATATGAAATAATTTGCATGAAAGCATCTAGAACAGTGCCTTCTGCATAGCTGAGATCAGTAAACATGTTTCTTAGTTATGTGTTGGCTTATTGCCTACCAACTTGTGTCACAACTCTCTCGCGGAGCTGGATCCCAGGAAAGAGACAGTCAAGTCTGAGGAAGGGGTGAGTGAATAATTCCCTGTAGTTGAAGAACAGGAAATAAAGCCCCAACTTTCTGAAGGGCCTCCTGACAGTCTCAGGGAGAGGAAACAAATTTAACTAACTAAATCTAACAGCAGCAGGAGGTGTTAGAGGGCTGTCATACCTTAGGCTACATACCTCATCTCATCTACCTCCTGGCTGCCAGGGAAAGCTGCTACATGGCTTTTGTACGGTGCACTCAGGCTATACTCACAGAACAGGCCAGCTTACAAATCTCTGAGTCATCCCGGAACTTTCAACTCCTAGCTCCTCCCCTACTTCTGGAGGTGTGGCAACTGAGATTTGGCTTCTGGTTACATGCCACGTGTGGAGTCATCCTATGGGAAAGGCAGCTGTCAGGTGAATCAGGGAATCATCTCCCTCAGTAGGTCAGCTGCTTCATGGGGAGAGATGGTAAGAGCTACTTCCAAAGATAAGAGCCAGGCTCACAGCTTCTGTCTGCCAGAATTCTCTACAGGGTGGTGGGAATTACCATCACTAAAAGTCTTTTTCAAACCCCACATGCTGCCATCGCATGCCAATAACTTTTAGTGAGGGGGCTATTACTGATAGAAATGGGCTGCAGCTGTCAAATGTGCTATGCTAGGATGGAAAAATACAATGAAGGGAACCTCTATCTTAAAAGGCCAAGGGAGGAAAAGGACAAATAAAACATGCAGGAAATTCTGCCAAAGATTTGCTTATAATACTTTAGGGTATTGGCCAAATCCCTTAACAAAAATCAATTAAAACTACTCCCTTCTCCCCCAGATTCTGCAAACAGGAGAATCCCATTTGGATAAGCACTTACTTAATAATGTAGTTATTTCTCTCTTACTTCTCTTAGCCTATTATCAACATTGATCCACATCTAGGACCCTTACTCTACAAAGGAAAAGCCAAATTTCCTTCAATACTCCATCAAACACACATTCAGAACATGTCCTGGCACATATCCAGGCGCTCCAACATCAAATTTGTGAGCCTACAAACTACTGTGTATAAAATAAATAGGCTACAAGGATATGTTGTACAGTATAGGGAACATAGCCAATACATAATATTTATAAATGGAATATAATCTACAAAATTGTGAATCACCATGTTTACACCTGAAATACTGTAAATCAGCTACACCTCAATTTAAAAATTAACTTTAAAAAAACTTGTGAGAGATGCTGCTGATTTTATTAGAGCCCTTGTCCATTAACAAAAGATCAGAGCTTGCCAAGCCAGCAGAACTGGCTTAGTTGATGAAACAACACAATTCTCTAATAACTGCAAGAAAAATCTTGTGCTATGAAGGCTTCCAGTGCAGAAGAAACAACTCGCATTAAGTAAAAACGAACACACACAGGACAAAGACTCCTCTCTCCCCAGAACCAGGTCAGAGAACTAAAGCCATTTAACATCTGTGTTTCACAAGGGTAACACTGGAGGTCTACCCGCACTACTTGGTCAGACCATTCAACAGCCTGAGCAGAGAAATCTTTAGATTTTGTACTCTGATGCCCTTCATACTCACAAGAATTCCCTTAATAATTCTGCCCAACTCCCATTGTCTAATAGACCCTTCTCTAAAGGTTCGCTGATTATTCAATGAAGACGACTGCAAAGGACACCAATTCAGCCTTAGGAGAGAACTGAGTCCTAATTTTTCTTTCAGAGAAATTCTTATTGTTCTTTAATAGTTGCTAAACACCTATCTAGAGAAAATAGTCTAAAACAGACTATAGCTACTTTTGAAGTCATTTAAAAATAATCACTAGTTAGCAACTTCCTTGGTGGTCCAGTGGTTAAGAATTTGCCTTGCAATACAGAGGACACAAGTTCAATCCCTGGTTGAGGGACTGACTAAGATCCCACTTGTCAAGGAGCAACTAAGCTCATGTGACACAGCTAGAGAATCTGTGCTAGATTCTGTGTACTGCAACTAAGACCTGATGCAATCAAATAAATACATATTTATTTAAAAAAATCACTAAAAGGCCCCCCCCACACACATATATTAAATATAGTTACAAGCAAAAAGGACTGCATGTGGCTTTACTGGCCCAACAGGAGGGGATCACCAAGCAGTCAACTGAGACACTTGAAAAAAATACAAATTTCCAGATCCACCCCACCTCGCTGAGCCGGAATCTGCATATAGGATTCATAAACGTGCAGTGTAAACAAGCCAACCCAGGCGATGATGCTCACTGTGAACTTACAGATCTTTTAAAATGATAACATGTTAATACAGGAATTCAGGCAAATTCAGGGAAGAACTGAAAAACAGATCCTAAGATTTGCTGCTAAAGTTGTCTCTCTACTGGTTTTAATTTCACTCAAATCCTATTCAACTCTATTACATAAGGTCCCAAAAACAGGGCAGAAGGAATTACTCTGTGGCTTTAGGAAGCTCCGCCAAGTCTGGTTTCCCGCCTTCTGCCCACTTGGAATGTCAGCCTTCCCTTCTGATTACCTGCTTAATCCCTGCTTATGTCAATGCCTCCCCACAACCACGCATTCAATGGCTACCAATCTAAAGACCAAATGGAAGAACAAATACAATCACTCCACCACTAGCACAGGATGAGGCATCGCTCTCCACTGTTCATCTCTGATTCATCTAGTAAGCCATCAGGCAGTTCCCATTACTTTGGGTAGAGAGAATCAAAGAGTTTGCCCTTAACAAGTTTGGGGCTTTAAGCTTAACTAATATTTCAAAGGACAAATTGACTCAGTTGTGTAGAACCCAGTTTCAGGCTTGAATTTACAGAAGAGATGTGTAGTGGTGTGGGCTTGCTGTAAAGTGTCTTGAATAAGTCTAGAAATAATCTAGGAACACTTTTGGATTGACTTAACTAAAGTTACCAAACAGCCTAGAGGAATAATTCTCAAAGATACAAGAAGTAGGGCTGTCTGTCACTTTGGTATTAAGAATGCAGAAGTTAATTGGTGGATCTACTCCAATTCCCAACTCAGATCTCCTATGAAGACAGCACAAAGCGAAGGCACCCACAGCTAATACTAAAGCCATTGCTTACTAGAAATTCATTCAGATAAACAAGAAGTCAAATAACCTTAAGGCTCTGAATGAGGTGGTCTCTTCAACTCAGGTGCTCATTAAATTACCTGACAGTGGGCAGGGTGGAACAACAGAACATTATTAGCATTTGTGTTTCCTAATAAGGTTAAAAAGTTTTCTCAGAAAAGTGAATTACACCTGACTTTGAGAATCAAAGTGGTTAGGCTAGAAGACTACTTTTGCCTTCTAAAGCCTACCTTAATAGCAAAAGAAAAACTGAGCACCATTTAGCTGTAGGCTAATCTGGAAAGTTCAGGCAGGTGCTAGCAATGCTGTCAGATTGAAAGACTTCTTGGTATTCTGGCTATACTGCTTAGATCTCAGGAAGTTTCCACTCCTCGGTCTGTTGAGCTTTGTTATAAGGGTCGAAAGACTTCTAAGGGCTTCCAATATACAGGTTTCTAGGATCCTCAGGTCCAACAGGAAAGTAAACAAAACAATAATGGTCACTACAATTAGGTTGCCTTGTCAATTCAAAAACTTTCTGAGTTTCTTTCCCCAGAGGTTTAAGAGAAAAACTATATTCAAATGTAAATTCCAAAGGGAGTTTCAAACTGTAGAGTTAGCAGCTCTGGAATGAGCTAATTATAGTATCTCCTATTCTGCCAAAACACTATCCAGAACTTGTTTCATTTCCCAAGGTTTCCTTTCCCTGTTCCCTGGTAGTGGAAGGAACTACCATCAAGTGAGACAAGTAGTTCCTAAATGGTCCGCCTCCACCGTGCTGCTGCTGCTGAGTACCTGGAAAAACCTGTAAATGCTACAGGCTTTACCTTATATGCCAACCATTCAAGATAACACACTGTAAGCCAAAACCTTTCTAGGTTTTTCCTTTCCTCCCCTTACGTGCTGGCAGCTTTGACTGCAGGAAAAAAAAAGTGTAAGTTCTTTGCAAGAGTCAAGGTCACTTGTGGGACTGTCCCTGCTTGGATTAGAAGGCTGGGACCCCTCAGCACACCAGTCTTTCTGTTTAAAGGACCCAGTTACCCAGAGACAAAAGTAATTTTGGCAATATGAAATTGAAAACTTTGTGTAAGCAACAATATTCCTTATGATCCCAACAACAAAAGTCAAATAAAGGCCCCCCCCCCCCCCCCCCCCCCCCCCCCCCCCCCCCC
>SJXQ01009450.1:65997-87777 GCA_006408695.1 Aepyceros melampus | reverse complement strand
CCCCCCCCCCCCCCATGGGACTTCCCTGGTGGCTTAGACTCCACGCTCCCAATGCAGAGGGCCTGGATTCCATCCCTGGTCAGGGAACTAGATTCCGTGTGCCGCAGCCAAATAAATTTTTAAAAAGTAAAGGGGTCCCCCAAAAGAGGAACCTTTCTTGGGTAGAGCAGACTTAAAAGCAACAGTAAAATTTAAGTGAGCAGGATTAATATCTCCCGCCCAGTTATCGTCCCTTATCAGCCTACAGTTTATAGGAACAAGTTTTCCCCAATCACATGCGATAATCGCAGAAGGTTCTACACAAGCCCTCCACCCCAACCAAGCTCTCCTATATAGAGTAACTGCAAAAGTCCCAAGGACAAAGAGGACCCAAGTCGCATTCCTCCAGAAGGAACTGCTATGCTTGGTCACTGAACGCTTAAATAACTGGGTTGGAGAAATGGAAGCCGGCAGTTCTGAAACTGACAAGGACCTCTCTAACCAGTCGAAGCTGAAATTAGCCACGGCTCCAGCTCGGGCCCAGGATAAAGTGAGCACATCTGCTCACCCTTGCCACTTCTCTTAGCCAGCCCCTTCTTCCAAACAGGCTCTTTCCCTAATCCCAGTGGAATACACCTATGTTCTTCACTCCTTTTCCCAAGGCCAAGCACCCCCGCCTCTTCCACCCTTGACACGCGTGGTGACAGCTCGGTCCGGCCTCCCCACCAGCCCAAGACCTCAGGCCAGGGCAGGCAGCGCTCACTTCACCCCCAGTGGGCCGGAAGGCACATAGCCCTGGGAGCTCCAAGCAGGGCAGGCAGCCAGCCAAGCTCAGGGCCCCTTTAAGACGCGCTGGGGTGCGCCTGGGTAGGGGAGGGAGACCCCGGGCTTGAGGGCCTGCAGTCGCCTCAGCCCCACCCTGGAACCGCGCAGTCCCTCCTAGATGCTCACCTTAGTTCCGAATAGCCGGGCGGCCGCAGTGAGTAAAGCCATGGCGGGCGAACTCGGGGATCTGCCAGGGAGGGAGGAAGGGAAGAGAGCTGCGGCAGGACCTAGAGGCGCCGCCGCTGCACCAGAGGCCGCGCGGACGAGGGGAACAAGGTTGAAAGGAGAAGGCTGAGGGATAGAGTAGATGAGCCGGCGGCGGCGCCCAGCCCGGGGTCCTCGGTGAGGCCCCGCCTACCGCCCGGAACCCGCTCCCGCCCCCTCTCGGGGGACACGCCTCGGGCTCGGCCATTGGTCCAGTGTGCTTGGGGGGGCGGGTCCTAAGCCATTGACAGCAGTTGTGGTGGGGAGGATTGGACCGTCCGAGGTAGGCTAATTGAGGATGGATGAGCGGGGGGGAAGCGTGTAGGTGGTTAAGTATGTCCTGAGAACTCAGTTAACTTCCTTCTTAGGCTTTTCCCCTTGCCCTTAACACGTTTAGGATTAACTGTAAGGTAGTTGTTAGAAAAAAAAGCTCCAAGGACTTTGACCTTTGAAAGGTCCTCGGAAGCCAACTCCTTACTTAATACTATCACGGCAACTGATCCTACTCCATTGGCATGCTTTCTTGATCAATGTCATTTATTAATGACTTAATGGCCATAGAGGTGACGTCATGTGGACACAGGCTATGATGCCAGAATTAGCTACTTGGAAATCATTTGAGGTAAGCAGAAGCCGTGGTATTATAGACACCAATAGATCCTAAAATGTGGAGAAGGAAAGCAAACGCAGGAACCTGAATATCGGGTGGTCTTTGCCAGCAGTCAGTTCTGTGATTAGTGACAGGAAACCCAAGTCTTACGAAGTGTTATTTGCTTAGTCGTGTCCTACTCTTTGTGACTGTATGGACTAGAGTCCGCCAGGCTCCTCTGTCCGTGGAATTCTCCAGGCAAGAATACTGGAGTGGGTTGCCAATCCCTCCTCAGGGGATCTTCCTGACCCAGGGATTGGAACCCAGGTCTCCTGCATCGCAGGCCGATTCTTTACAATCTGAAAGTATCAGACAAAGCAGGTCCTGCAAAGGTCCCCTTAATGTGAGAGCTTCCAGAGCAGTCCAGAGCCTCTGAGTCCTGGGCGTTAGTCTCATTACCACTCCAGTCACATAACCCCACACAACCAGTCCACACCACATATAACCAAAAGATCAGGAGCTACAGAACAACCCTTCACCCAAAATCACCTCCTGTTTTGTTACATCACTCCTGTTACTCTCATAGGGCCTCTGGGCATTTACAGGTACTTGGCGGACTTCTATATACTCTTATCCTGTGCTCCCCAGAGGCTGTTAAATGAACCATGGCACTGGGGTAGACAAGAACTTATAACCTTTCTACCTCAATAAGCTATCACTGTCCTTGACCCAAGGGCAGAGAGGAACTGACCTACGCCCCAGATGAACAGCCTTTTATCTCCTTACATAGAAGTAACAAAGTTCAGAGGTCTCAGTACCATCTAAGCCAGATTTAGCTAGATCCCATTGATAAAGAACCTAGTCTATAGCTTGAACTTGGAAAGAGAGAACGAAAAGTCATTTTCTCTTGCCAGGTTTCTTTATACTTAGTTTTACACCTACCAAGCAATGCTTCTTTGGCATGAGGTCAGATCCTAGGAAAGAACTTCGTAAATAGTGTCCCAGAGGAGCACTGAACTTAGCTATCTCCTCGGTGACTTCAAAGCTCCACTGATCAATACTTGCTCCCAATTTAGCATCTTACAGAGGATTTCCTTCTAACCCTAGAATAGTTTGACCTGGTTTCTTCTCTCTGGTTAATCATCCACAGAGACTAGCCTGCAGACCAGAGGACTGAACTCCAGTGCCTCGACAGAGAAGAAGGCATTCTTAGGGTGAGGCTACCAAAGGGATAATTACTGAGTGGCCATGAGGGTAACCTATTTTGGAACTCTAATGATGAGAGGAAGGGTGGGGAACAATAATGCTTACAGTGTCCTGGAGCCTAGTGTCATGAGGCCTTTATGGACTTGTTAGGGGAAACACACTGACTGAAACTGCCCACCCTGGCCGGGCACCATAGTAACTATTTACGTCAGTTATTTTATGACAGGAGGTCCTACTAAGGAACATGGAACTAATAAGCCATCACCAACCAGAAGAGTTCAGGAAAGGTTAAGAGGAGACACCACATGCCCTACCCCCTCCCAGAATCCTTCTCGCTGGCATCCATCTTGGCTGAGCAATGCGTGTGCCACCAAGATGAACCCTGAGTCAGAGACTGTCCAAAGACAAGCCAGAAACTAACCCCATCACTATAAAGCCAGAGACTTTGAGCCACGTGGCAGAGCAGTTCTCCTGGGTTCCCTTACCCTACTGCTCTCCACCCAGGTACCCATTCCCAATAAAGTCTCTTGCTTTGTCAGCATGTGTGTCTCCTCAGATAATTCATTTCTGAATATTAGACAAGAGACATTTTCAGGCCCTGGAAACAGTCCACCTTCCTGCAACAGACTTATTCTGAGGTTGTTCAGTCCTGACATCCATTGCTATAAGATCAGTGGGAAAACCCAGGGATCGAAGGGACTGAATGGTATTTTCCAGGAACTGGCTTAGAGTCTTTTCTCTGAAGCTATTTGGGATCTGGGGAGGTGGGGAAAAAAGTTAAAGGAGAAGGATTAGCAAGAATAAAGCAGCTAAGTGTTTGAAAAAACTGGAGGGTACAAGGGAGAAAAGACTGAGAATTGAGGTCATCTTGACCTTGGGAATGACCTCTTTAAAATGGACAAGGGCAATAGTGCCCTCTGGTGGCCAAGAATAAGTAGAAGAATGCACCCTAAAAATTCATCGGTAAACCAAACTGCAGAAAAACATCTACTTCTGCTTCATTGACTATGCTAAAGCCTTTGACTGTGTGGATCACAACAAACTGTGGAAAATTCTTTAAGATATGGGAATACCAGAACACCTTACCTGCCTCCTGAGAAATCTGTATGCAGGTTAAGAAGCAACAGTTAGGACCAGACATAGAACAGACTGGTTCCAAATTGGAAAGGACTACGTCAAGGCTGTATATTGTCACCCTGCTTATTCAACTTATATGCAGAGTACATCATGAGAAATGCTGGACCGGATAAAGCACAAGCTGGAATCAAGATTGCAGGGAGAAATATCAACAACCTCAGATATGAAGATGACACCACCCTTATGCAGAACGCAAAGAGGATCTAAAGAGCCTCTTGATGAAAGGGAAAAAGGGGAGTGAAAAAGTTAGCTTAAAACTCAACATTCAAATACCTAAGATCATGGCATCCAGTCCCATCACTTCATGGAAAATAGATGAGAAACAATGGAAATAGTGACAGACTTTATTTTTTTGGGCTCCAAAATCACTGCAGATGGTGATTGCAGCCATGAAATTAAAAGATGTTTCCTCCTTGGAAGAAAAGCTGTGACAAACCTAGACAGTATATTAAAAAGCAGAGACATTACTTTATAACAAAGGTCTGTATAGTCAAAGCTATGGTTTTTCCACTAGTCACTTATGGATGTGAGAGGTGGACCATAAAGAAATCTGAGCGCTGAAGAATTAATGCTTTTGAACTGTGGTGTTGAAGACTCTTGAAAGTCCCTCAACAGTCTGCAAGAAGATCCAACCAGTCCATCTTAAAAGAAATCAGGCCTGAATATTCATTGGTAGGACTGATGCTGAAGCTGAAACTCCAATACTTCAGCCACCTGATGGAAGAACTGACTCATTGGAAAAGACCCTGATGCTGGGAAAGATTGAAGGCAGGAGAAGGGACAACAGATGATGAGATGGTCAGATGGCATCACTGACTCAGTGGACGAGTTTGAGCAAGCTCCAGGAATTGGTGATGGACAGGGAAGCCTGGAGTGCTACAGTGCATAGGGTCGCAAAGAATTGGACACGACTGAGCAACTGAACGGAACTGAAACCAAACTCCATTATTTAATAGGTAATAACTAAAATTTGTTGAGTATTTACTATTTCCAGATACTGTGTAAATGTGGTACATGCATTACCTTAATTGATCCTCACAACTCTAAGGGATATGGGTAATAGTAGCATCTTTACATAGGAGGAACCCAAGGTTTAGATAAAGTATCCCACTCAGGATCATAGCTTATAATTGGCATTGCTGGAATTCAGACCTAGGTTGGCCTCACTCCAGAAACTGTATTGTAACTACTAAGCTGTATTGTTTATATGATGATGACTGTATATTATCAGCTGCAACTCAGGAAGCGAACTTTGAGTCATTGTTAACTGTCTCTTGGGCACATTAGCTCAGTTATATGTTTAAAGATATTTTAAAAGATAAGAACTATAGGGAATTCCCTGGGGTTCAGTAATTAGGACTCCACACTTCCAGTGGAGGGGGCAGAGGTTTGATCCCTGGTTGGGGAACTAACAAACAAAAAGATAAAGAACTATAGTTTCATTCATCCTATAAAACCGTTGTACACTCATACCTGAAATATATGATAAATGATGCCTTCCCAGAATACAGGTAATAAAGGTAGGAGAGACAAACATTTCGCACCTAAAAAGACCAGGGGGATAGAATGGGCTTCTTACAAGGAATAATCAGGCTGGAAAAAGGCTGAAAAGTGGATACAGTGCTTTTTCACTGTACATTATTAGATTCAGAGGGCTTGCATTCAAACTTGAAGGTAGTTTTCAAACAAATAAAAGAAGTACTGCTTTAGAGAGCCACTGGGGACTATATGAAGACTCCACTGGCCTAGGCATAAGGTGATCACTGGGGATGAAGCCTTGGCTACCGCACCACTCTTTGAGCTTGTTTTCTGCATCTGCAAAATGGGAGTAATATCTAGTATTTCTTAGAATTATAAAGATTAAATAAGTGTGTTATGTGAGTAAAATATTTCTTTTTGCCTTATTATTCATTTTTGTCTTATATTTAAAGGATTTTTGTTCCTGCTCAGAATCCTTTTACAGCAAAAAAAAAAAAAAAAAAAACTCTAAAACATAGACTAGATTTTCACATAATGCGTTTTCCTAGTCACCCTGGATCTCATTTAACACTGTCTTTGCGAATTCCCTGGCAGTCCTGTCACTGCCAAGTGCCTGAGTTTGGTTCAGTTCAGTTCAGTCGCTCAGTCATGTCCAACTCTTTGCGACCCCATGGACTGCAATATGCCAGGCTTCCTTGTCCATCACCAACTCCCAGAGCATACTCAAACTCATGTCCATTGAGTCGGTGATGCCATCCAACCATCTCATCCTCTGTTGTCCCCGTCTCCTCCTGCCTTCAATCTTTCCCAGCATCAGAGTCTTTTCAAATGAGTCAGTTCTTCGCATCAGGTAGTCAAAGTATTGGAGTTTCAGCTTCAGCATCAGTCCTTGCAATGAACATTCAAGACTGATTTCCATTAGGATGGACTGGCTAGATCTCCTTATTGTCCAAGGGGCTTTCAAGAGTCTTCTTAAAATCCTGTAAGCTTCACCAAACCAAAAACAAAAGAAACAAGGCTATCACACTGTCTTTGGGATGTTTCATTAAATGCTAACATTTTTCTGATAAACTCATTTAAAAGGCATGTAAAATTTAGGGTGTAACCATATATACGAGGTTGAGTATGAAAGTAAAAAGTCAAAGTGTTGGGCACTCAATCGTGTCCAGCTCTTTTTGCAACCCCCTGGACTGTAGCCTACCAGGTTCCTCTGTCCATGGAATTGTCCAGGCAAGAATACTGGAATGGGTTGCCATTTCCTTCTCCAGGGGATCTTTCCAACCCAGGGATCAAACCCCAGTCTTCTACATGCAGGCAGACTGTTTACTGTCTGAGCCACCAGGGAAGGCCAGGGTTGAGTATATGCTCTACCAAATACTAGGCTAGAATAATTCTAGTAGCCTCCAGAAAGGTTCAGAAAAATTCATGGATTCCTTGTGCTAACCTGTGGTATGAATTGAGAGAGAAGCAAAATATATCCTCCTGACCATCTGAGGATCAAGTCAAGGATGATAAGGTCCACTCTTTCCTATATAAGACACATGCCTGTGTCCCAGTGGCAAAAACTCTTGGTCTGGAACATTCTTAACAGCTGTATCTTGACAAACTAATGAGGCACATCACAAGTAACTTGTTTTATTTATTTAAATTTGTAAATATCTTTTTTGTGTGTAAATTAGAAGAGTTTTGAGTTCCCCATAAGAGTACTCTCACTTATGTTTCTAAGAAACTTGTGCTGGTGGAAGAGTAAGAACTTTTCAGACTGCAAGCAGATGATGGACAGAATCCTGGGGATACTCACAGGGGAATGAAGCATGTGAACATTATTCACCTGCATCACAGAAGACATAATGCTTAGTATTAACAGCTGGAAAAGTGATTTGACAGGATACATTTCTTATGACTGATGAGAGAAAGAGTTAGCACTTGACCCTGAATTTGGTTGTCAACTAGTATCAGGGTGTTTGCTCTGAGCTAGTTAGATTTCATAGGGATTTCTGGTACAGGAAAGCTTTGCTGAACATATTCATTCCATGTGCCAGGCTTAGTGCAAGGTATGAGAGGGGAAAAAAGACTTAACACAGAAGCTACTTCACAGCTATATTAGATCAGCTGACACTTGGGAACATTAGCTAATAGATTTGGTTTTGCCACTAAATACAGAACTTGAGGACCTGTGGTTTCTGTGGGCCTCAGTTTTTTTATCTGTAAAATCAGTTACTTCATCTGCAGAAGTGAACCTGCAAGATGACCTTGGGAGTATCTATGACCTCCAAGGGCCCTTAGATTCTAAAGTGCTTAGTTTAAAAAAGTCTTTGAAATGGGGCCTTCCCTGGTGGTCCAGTGGCTAAGACTCTGCGATCCCAATGCTAGGTACCCAGTTTCAATCCCTGGTCAAGGAACTAGATCCCACATGCTGCAGGTAAAAGTTCCCACAACTAAGACCCTGCACAGCCAAATAAATAAATAATTTTTTTAAAGTCTTTGAAATGTAACAAACCTTAGTAACAGGTGTTTCTCCCTGGGACAGATGTTCCATTCCAAACCCTGAGACAGCCACACTTCAGGATCAAGGTGTTTTAGAAGCTCCTCAAAGAAGTATCCTTTACATTTTCATCGTTGTGTCCCAGGACAGAATCTCTACGCACAGAAAGTGTGTGTACTCCACACTGTAGTGTACTTATAGTCTACACTGGCCGTAACTAGGGATGGATATGACGTGTTGCTGTTGGCATGGAATCTGAAAGCAAGACCTTTCCTTCAACAACATTCCTTACCTCATCTCTTCCTATCTGACAAAGCCCTTAATTGTCAGCTGAGATGATCACATCCATTTGCCCTTTCCTGTCTGCTCTTGCTGATCCCTCCATCTGGAAGGGTACAGAGGGTAAAATAATCCATTTCCTTCAGGACTGCGCTCTATCTTATGTTTCATCAATTTGAATACAACTAATTTCTAGAATCCTATACTACCATGAATGCGTGCATGCATGCTAAGTCCCTGCAGTCATGTCCAACTCTTTGTGACCCCATGGACTGTAGCCCGCCGGGCTCCTCTGTCCATGGGATTCTCCAGGCAAGATACTGGAGTGGGTTGCCATGCCCTTCTCCAGGCGATCTTCCCAACTCAGGGATTGAACCCACATCTCCTGCAGCTCCTGCACTGCAGGTGGATTCTTTACTGCTGAGCCACCAGGGAAGCCCTGTATACTACTATACACTTATTCATGTTCCCTAGCTTATGCGTAGAGGTTCCTCTTCTCACAATAATCAGACTCTAAACACATTATATTGAGTAAGCGCTGAATAAATGCTTATCTAGTTTGTTACTCCATCAGGAATTTCAGATGACAAAAGAATTATGGTTCAGGCTCCTCCTACCTTCAGTTCAGTTCAGTTCAGTCACTCAGTCATGTGTAACTCTTTGTGACCCCGTAAACCACAGCACACTGGGCCTCCCTCTCCATCATCAACTCCCGGAGTTCACCCAAACCCATGTCCATTGAGTCTGTGATGCCATCCTACCATCTCATCCTCTGTTGTCCCCTTCTCTTCCTGCCCTTCTGCCTTAGCACTATACAATTCCCAAAGCTTTTCCTTTCCTTCCCTTTTTTTCTTCCTGTCTGGAATCTCCTATTTTCAAGCCTAATGTAAGGGCCTAATTCTGGGCATGAAAAGACAACACAATTCATACTTTTGGTTTCATATTTTTTCAGTTCATTTCAGTAAAAACATAATATAAAAGGCATTGCTACCCTCTTCCCCTCCTGGGGGTGATCCATCAAGCTTGTCAGTCTGAGCCGCTCCAGTGGTTCATAGCTCATCATGCGATATGTGCAGGGCATGGTCACATAGATCTGCAAATAGCACATGACAATTTCAAAGAAAACGCCACTCTCACGCTGATATATGCCACTATCAAGAAAATACCCCTAAACAAATTGACACACACCGACCACCATTTTTCAGATCATATGCTTTTTTTTTTTTTTTTTGCCACACCTCAAGGCATGTGGGGTCTTAATTCCTGACCAGGGATCCAACCCATGCCCCTGGCAGTGGAAGTGCAGAGTCCTAACCACTGGCCCACCAGAGAATTCCCCCCCCCTCAGCACAGACTCTAAAATGACAAAACTCTCCCATCATCCTCTCATCCCTATGTATCTCAGGTGAGGGAGCCACAAATTCTGAAAGCTGACAGGAAAAGAATGGAGAGGATCAACCCAAGTCCCTAAGCCATAAGTAACTCTTAAGCTAACTTCATAGATTAGGCTGGAGGAGGAGGTGTTAGGGGGGTGCTGGAGGACAGGGAGTGGGACACACACTGGAGAATGTGCCAGGTTCCACAGAGATGTGAGGCCAGGAGGTAAAGTGACAGTAGCTTACCTGTTCGCTTACTGCAAAGTTTGTCTTTAACATTGTCAGCCTCTCGGGAAAAGAATTCAATGAGTTCATCCTCGTACTCCTCCACAATGCTCTCACACTGTCAACCCAAGGGAGAAAGGAGTGAGAGAAGCCCACAAGGGGAAGCCTCTGGTCTCCAGCTCCAGAGAGGAGGGGAAGGACCCGAACCCAACTTTCCACTTGGGCTCTCCAATAACTCCCCTAATTTTCAAGAACCAGCTACTCATTCCCATAGCTCACCGCAAACTTGAGGGTGCCACTGATGTCTGAATCAATTCGAATGCCCTGTAGGTCCAGTTCACTGGATTCTCCATTCCGGCCCACGACACGTACATAGTTCTTGCGGTGTGTGGAAGGGTCGATCTGTTCCCCATACTCCTTCATCCGGTCGCATACCTCCTCTAGCAGCTCTGTGAGGTGGGCCTCTGAGCGAGCATAAGGCACCTAGAAATGTCCTCAGCCTTGGGTCATATTCTTCTACCTCTGTACATTAATAATTCATACCCTTACTTTTCCTTCCAAATCTAGCTTGATCAACCTACTCTAAAAAGCCTTCTCCAATTTAAAACCATTATGATTTGTGTAATTCTGAAGTCCTAGTGGCTCAGCGGTAAAGAATCTGCCTGCCAATGCAGGAGCCCTGGGTTCAATCCCTGGGTCGGGAAGATTCCCTGGAGAAGAAAATGGCAACATACTCCAGTATTCTTGTGTGGGAAATCCCAGGACAGAGGAGCCTGGAGGGCCATAGGCCATGGGGTCGCAAAGAGTCAGATACAACTTAGCAACTAAACAACAACAAAGTCCATTCAAATATGTGATCTTATTTTACCTCATTATACAAGCCTAAAAAATAAAACAGGTGTCTTTCCAAATTATAGATAAATGATCTCTTTGATTAACCCTGGTCACTATGTATTCTCTTCCTTTGAATTTCTTTAATTCTTATGGCTGTAAGGTTATTTTATTTATTTATTTTTTGGTATTAAAATGAGGCTAATACCTGCCCTTAAAACGAGAGCATCAGACAGTTGCATGCACGCTAAGTTGTTTCAGTCAGATAGTGTAGGCTTTGAAGATAACTATTAAAGCATTTCAAAAGCATCATAACCTTAACATTTCCCAAATACTCACTAGGTACAGCTTTCTGTCTGTGTGTATTATGTTTTCTACTAAAATTAATTTCCTAAATATATAGATAAGACCTATATATATTTTTTTGAATGAATGAATGTATGTATACCATACTGTCATAGTGAAAACACAAGTCAAATGGATTAAGGATATGGAAAAGGGGGCTGATATGGAAAAGGTTCTCTGTCTGCTAACAACTTCTACAAAGTATTAGGATTTCTGGGGTATTAGGGAGCCAGGGAAGCAAATGTATGGGATACAAGCCTCCAGCCTCTTCCAAATGAAACAGCCCAATCTTTTAGATATCTCATTAGTTGAGTTCTCATTCAAAGTTAGAGTGAGCTATTTGGGGGAACAGTCAAATTACCTCCACCACTGACTGGCTGCCATCTGGATTGATTCGGAAAGAGCCCATCTGAATGGTCTTCTTGGGATCCACCTGGGCAATTTCCCACTCAAGTTCATCCACCAGAGCCCTGCAAGCTGATGCAAGGGGGGAGGGGGAGAAAGGAATCAACCTAGGGGCTTCCACTCATCCTTCTCCCAGGCCTTGGATCCCATCCTCTCCAAGGCTCTATCTTCCCCATCCCACCCTGCTTCCTCCCATTTCTCCTTCTGTGCCTTTACCTCCACAGTGCAGATCCTGGCTCCTCCGGGCCCAGGCAGTTCCCAACAGGGCCCCCAGAAGCAGGGCCAGCCAACCCCAGCCTTTCATCTTTGACGCAATGGGGTTGCTCCACCTGAGTTTAAACCATAGGTGTGAGAAGCCTACTCCATTCCCCCGCCCCGCCCCGCCTGCCACGACACCCAGTCAGTCAGCCTCTAATCCCCCCCGCCGCCACCACCCCTCCCCACACCTCATCCCAAGCCTACAAAGGCCTCAGTGTGATCTGACTCTACTTTCCAGGAAATGGCCTGGACACAAAGGGGCTCCTCTGTTCCGGCGCTCGACGTCCTGGAGGCCCCGGGGCAGTGGGTGAGAGAGCGAGCTTGGGACTTGGGTCTTAGTTCCAGATACTACGTCGACAGGTGAGCCCTCAGATGTTGGTACTTAAGCGGTGGCTGCCTAGGATCACAGGGCTATGTGGCATCCATGGGTTGGTGGCTGGGATCAAGCAAGGACGACAGGCACAGAGGAGCTGCTGGCAAGGAGAGTAGCTGATTCTGGCTAAGAGGTAGCGAGGTGGCTGGCTGGCGAGAAGAGCACTCAATAACTAGGGCCTATTTGGACCTAGCACCGAAGATTGCTGCATCCCCACCTCCAGCCTATAAGCTATTCCTCCGTGCGCACCAGCCCCCTTTGTAAAGACCTCACCACTGCCTTCGCTCCAGTCCAACCCCGACCCTCAGTGCCACTCGGATCCATCCCACCTCTGCTCCCAGGGCCGCCGCCGTGGCCCAGGCACTGGAAGACAGCCGGACTCTCACTTTAGCTCCCGACCCTAGCACCTGGCTGCGGGGGAGCGGGGCTGTCCAGGCTTCTCCAGAGCGCTCCTGCGCGCTCCAGACACGGGGTGCCCCGGTGACTGCCTGAGCCAGCTCCTTGAGTCCTAAGTGGATTCCTAAGCAGGGCTCAGAGGCGCTACAGTAATTATTTATTTTTTGGTATTAAAATGAGGCTAATACCTCCCTTAAAACGAGAGCATCAGACAGTTGCATGCACGCTAAGTTGTTTCAGTCAGATAGTGTAGGCTTTGAAGATAACTATTAAAGCATTTCAAAAGCATCATAACCTTAACATTTCCCAAATACTCACTAGGTACAGCTTTCTGTCTGTGTGTATTATGTTTTCTACTAAAATTAATTTCCTAAATATATAGATAAGACCTATATATATTTTTTTGAATGAATGAATGTATGTATACCATACTGTCATAGTGAAAACACAAGTCAAATGGATTAAGGATATGGAAAAGGGGGCTGATATGGAAAAGGTTCTCTGTCTGCTAACAACTTCTACAAAGTATTAGGATTTCTGGGGTATTAGGGAGCCAGGGAAGCAAATGTATGGGATACAAGCCTCCAGCCTCTTCCAAATGAAACAGCCCAATCTTTTAGATATCTCATTAGTTGAGTTCTCATTCAAAGTTAGAGTGAGCTATTTGGGGGAACAGTCAAATTACCTCCACCACTGACTGGCTGCCATCTGGATTGATTCGGAAAGAGCCCATCTGAATGGTCTTCTTGGGATCCACCTGGGCAATTTCCCACTCAAGTTCATCCACCAGAGCCCTGCAAGCTGATGCAAGGGGGGAGGGGGAGAAAGGAATCAACCTAGGGGCTTCCACTCATCCTTCTCCCAGGCCTTGGATCCCATCCTCTCCAAGGCTCTATCTTCCCCATCCCACCCTGCTTCCTCCCATTTCTCCTTCTGTGCCTTTACCTCCACAGTGCAGATCCTGGCTCCTCCGGGCCCAGGCAGTTCCCAACAGGGCCCCCAGAAGCAGGGCCAGCCAACCCCAGCCTTTCATCTTTGACGCAATGGGGTTGCTCCACCTGAGTTTAAACCATAGGTGTGAGAAGCCTACTCCATTCCCCCGCCCCGCCCCGCCTGCCACGACACCCAGTCAGTCAGCCTCTAATCCCCCCCGCCGCCACCACCCCTCCCCACACCTCATCCCAAGCCTACAAAGGCCTCAGTGTGATCTGATCTACTTTCCAGGAAATGGCCTGGACACAAAGGGGCTCCTCTGTTCCGGCGCTCGACGTCCTGGAGGCCCCGGGGCAGTGGGTGAGAGAGCGAGCTTGGGACTTGGGTCTTAGTTCCAGATACTACGTCGACAGGTGAGCCCTCAGATGTTGGTACTTAAGCGGTGGCTGCCTAGGATCACAGGGCTATGTGGCATCCATGGGTTGGTGGCTGGGATCAAGCAAGGACGACAGGCACAGAGGAGCTGCTGGCAAGGAGAGTAGCTGATTCTGGCTAAGAGGTAGCGAGGTGGCTGGCTGGCGAGAAGAGCACTCAATAACTAGGGCCTATTTGGACCTAGCACCGAAGATTGCTGCATCCCCACCTCCAGCCTATAAGCTATTCCTCCGTGCGCACCAGCCCCCTTTGTAAAGACCTCACCACTGCCTTCGCTCCAGTCCAACCCCGACCCTCAGTGCCACTCGGATCCATCCCACCTCTGCTCCCAGGGCCGCCGCCGTGGCCCAGGCACTGGAAGACAGCCGGACTCTCACTTTAGCTCCCGACCCTAGCACCTGGCTGCGGGGGAGCGGGGCTGTCCAGGCTTCTCCAGAGCGCTCCTGCGCGCTCCAGACACGGGGTGCCCCGGTGACTGCCTGAGCCAGCTCCTTGAGTCCTAAGTGGATTCCTAAGCAGGGCTCAGAGGCGCTACAGTACGCGTCCCACACAGCAGACCGACCCCAAACCCGCCCCTCCAAACTCTCGCGCGAACAGGCAGCTTAGGAGCGGCTCCCAGACAGCAAGGACCCCGGTGGATCGCAGGACCCAGACTTGCGTGGCGAGGAGCTCCACGTGACCATCAGAGGTCAGCCGAAGAATAGGAGTGGCTTGAAGCAGGGTCAGAGCCTGACGTCGTGCGTCGAGGCGGTCAAGCTCACACACGCCAATCTAGGTGGGCTCGGACCTTCTGAAAGAAAGGTATGCAGCTAGCCAGTGAGAATCCTTGGTTTTAATACCCGGGAAACTACATCTCCCAGGAAGCACACATCACCACACGGATACTTTGTTAGTAGCTACAGGTTTTAAGGTTCCTGGGACCTGTAGTTTGTCAGTTTCTCTAACTCACATTTTACACAAAACGGGGAAACCATACTGTACCTCTTAAAAGGTTCTAGGCAGCCACACCAAAGGCCTAACTGCCCAGGAATGACATACTTCTCCAATATCCTGAATTTTGGACTTGAGAATTTTATCTTCATTTCTGGGTGAGACTTTGACTTAGTTTTTTCCAGTTGTAATATTGGGTTTCCAAAAGAGTTCCTTTGGTTTTTTTTTCATGTAAGATGTAATAGTGCTTAGCTGTCTTTAACTTCATTCGAAGCAATTTTGTTAGATTGTAGTGTGACAAGTTGTCATATCAGCATGCACTGAAAATACTTAGCAAAATTGGTTAATTTTTGTGTAGCCATTTTACTATTTAAGATGAAAGAAAAAGGCAACATTTTTGGCATATTGCTTTATTATTTCAAGAAAGAAAAAAAATGCAACTGAAACGCAAAAAAGATGTGTGTTGTGTATGGAGAAGGTGCTGTGATTGATGAAATGTGTCAAAAGTGGTTTGCAAAGATCTCGGCTGGAGACTTCTTGCTGGAGGATGCTCCACTGTTGGGTAGGCCAGTTGAGGTTGATAGCCATCAATCAAGACATTGAAAACAATCAATGTTATACCTTGAGGGAAGACAGCTGACAAACTCAAAATATCCAAATCAGTGAAGAGATTTTTTAAAAGAATCCAAATCAGACGTTGAAAATTATTTGCACCAGCTTGGTTATGTTTTGTTGTTTGGGTTCCACATGTGATTCTCTACTAACCCTAACGAAAACGTTCCATGTTCTTTTTTTTAATTATTTTGGCCATACTTGGAGGCATGCAGAACTTCCCTGGCCAGGGATCAAACCTGCACCCCTTGCAGTGGAAGTGCAGTCTTACCCACTGGACCACCAGGGAAGTTCCAAAACCTTGTTTTTAAAACAAATTGTGATGAGCTTTTAAAACAAATTGTGAGAGCAATGAAAAGTGACTACTGTACAATAACGTGACACAAAAAAAGATCATAGCACAAGCAAAACGAATCACCACCAACTACACCAAAAGCTGGTCACAAAGAAGGTGAAGTTGTGTGGGAAGGGGAGTTCTCTATTATGAGCTCCTTCCAGAAAACCAAACAATTCCAACAAGTACTGCTCCCAGTTAGACCAACTGACAGCAACACTCAATGAAAAGTGTCCTGAATTAACAGAAAAAACAGTCTTCCATTAGGATAACGCAAGGCTTTGATGACCAAGCAAAAACTGTTCCAGCTTGGCTGGGAAGTTCCGATGCATCTGTTGTATTCACCAGACATTGCACCTTCGGATTGCCATTAATTTTGGTCTTTACAAAATTCTCTTAGTGAAAAAAATTTCAATTCTCTGGAAGACTGTACAAGGCACCTGGAACAGTTCTTTGCTCAAAAAGATGAAAAGTTTTGGGAAAATGGAATTATGCAGTTGCCTGAAAAATGGCAGAAGGTAGTGAAACAAAATGGTGGATATGCTGTTCAACCAAGTTATTGGTGAAAATGAAAAATGTGTCCTTTTACTCAAAAGCTGAAGGATTTCTTGGCCAACCCAATAAAAAGCCAACAAAGGAGAGGAGGCTGAAGTCAGAGAACCCCACGTGCAGATATTTCTAATTAAATAGATGACACTCAGTAATATTTTTGTTTTTATTTTACAAAACATGCAGTTTAAAACAGAATTTTAAAAAAATAGCAAGAAAACAAAACTTGGGACAGGAGAGTGGATGGAAGACAGATGTTTCTCAGCTGTCAGCAGGAGTGAAGCCAGCAGCCAAGCTTTGTCTAGGACCCAAAGGCCCTTTTGGCAATGATGATGTTGGCAACACTGGTTTGCTGGGACCACCAGACTCTAAATGCTGGCCCCTCTGGGCAACCCTCAAGCAGCCAGACTTAGGCTAGGTCTTGAGTTACTGTTGTATCCTATCAGTGTCCAGGACTTCAGTAGGAACTGAGCGTTTTGGTTCCAGAGCTTCTTTACCTGTGTATTAATTACCCAGGATAATTATTAGGAACACGAATTACTCTCCATCTGGGTCAATTCTAGGCTGTTTCTGGCCCACTATTTTGCAAAGGATGAAAAAGTAATCTGGCTCCTAGACCTTTTGCAACAATCCTGCTGCATTCCAGTTCTATTAATAGCACCATCTGTAGACCCTGAGCAAGTCCAATTCTGGAAGTAGACAGGGTATAGCCAACTTGGGAATTCATTTCCCAGTTCTGGGGCCACAGAACACTAAAGGGAGGGAGCTGTTCGTTGGGAGAGCATGAGGTCAGAGTGCCAGCACTGAAGAGAAGACAGCTGCATCTGTCAGAGACAAAACCAAGAGCATTGACTCCTAAGGTGAGTCAGGAGAAAAGGCACCTGGGACACTTCTTATGAAGGAAAAATGCAGGAGAAAAGAAGGCATGGACCTCCCCCAAACTTTTTAAAATTGGGAAAGAGAAGGTTAGGACCAATAGAGAGCTTCAATAATAAAACTGATTTCTGATTTCACTTAATATTGGAAGGAATAAGTGCTTTGTAAACCGTTAAGTGCTTTGTATTAGCAACAGAAGGCTGGGGTGGTACTGTTTTAACATAACCATTGTTCTTATTTGGCAAAGGAAAAACACGGAAACCCACTCTAGTATTCTTGCCTGAGACTCCCAAGGACAGAGGAGCCTGGCAGTCCATGGGGTTGAAATGAGTCAGACATGACTGAGCAACTTCACTTTCACTTTCATTGTTCTTATTATGGTCGCTATAATCTTCACAACCCACCCAGACCAGTTTCCCCTGTCCCATCCCAAGCCTTACTCTTGGGACTTGTCTGGCCTTCAGGCTCAGGCACCTTCCAGTCCATCTTTCGACCTTTCTCGTAAAGGCCCTTGAGAACTTTGTGGAAGGACTCAGGTTCAGTGCCATTTTTGCTTAGTTCCAGATACTTTCGGTAAAGCTGAAGGGCTGTGCGCGCATCCTCAATACTGTCATGGGTCTCCCCTTGAATCTCAGGTCTAGGGGAAGCAGAGGTGGAATAGTTTGGGACCTAGCAAAGGAAGGTAAGAACATGTCCTCTACTCACATCCCCACTATCAATAAACAACAAAAAATCCCTGACTTCCCTTAAGGGAAAGAGCCAAACACCATCCCTAGTGCACAAAAGGAATACTGAAGCTAATTAAATCCACCTGTAACTCTCACCAATAATTCAGTGTTATCCCTATTCCCCTTGGCCTCTCACACATTTTCATGCTCTTGCTGCACACAAGGATGTACAAGGCAGAGGAACTCACCTAGAAAGTACCAAGCAAGGAATCGCAGGGAAATCATTCGTTTCCGGGGCATGTGAAATAGATAAACAGTGTCAAGGACTTGGTCCTTGGGCACCTGCCAGGGATACAAGAGTGGGAGACTGAACGCAGGAGATCCATAATTTCCCATTTTCCCAAAACACAATGTATACCCTGGGGAGCCCACACAAAGAAAGACTCTTAAAAGAGCCCTGCCCGAACCATGAGGTTGATGACCCGGAAGTCCTTTTGCAGACCGTGACCCACAAACTTGACTCCAATGTCTATGAGAAAACGAAGCTTTAAGTAGGTAGACTTTAGAGTTGTGAGGTGCTTAGAGGAAATCTTGGCATCAAGGTCTCCTGGCTTTATCCCTGAGTACTGAGTCAAGTAATCCACCACCTAGGGATACAGAAAAGGTCAAGTCACACAAGAAGTGAAATGCACAGTTCCCCCTGCTATTCGTCCCCAGGTTCTAGGGCCTTCTGTAAAAGCACATGGTCTGTCACATTTGCACATCCACATCCTAATACCTGCTCCTGGGTAGAGATGTAGTCATCAATGAAAGGGATACCCTCATTGGGTCCCTGGCCCCTAACGCAGGTAATCCTCGCCACTGACATCTGGCTTGGTTTGATGGTAGATTTGGTGCCATCGCTGCGCAGCTCTGCTTCTTCCTATATAAGAGTTCATAAGGAAACCAGAGAAATGCTTGTGACTCCTGATATCCCCAGAGTTATTCCTAACACCCCACTCTTTTGGTCTTGGTTACCTCATTAAGGGTGACAAACTCAGCGTCCAGGCCCACCAAGTCCCCAACCTGTGGCATCTCATTCAGCATCAGGGGAATAAAAGTAGTATGTGTTTTCCGCTGCTTCCGTGCTAATGAGGCTTCAGCCAGCAGAACATTTGCCTCAATAGGATTCTTAACTGGAGAGGAGAATCCAGAAGACAGATGGCTGTGGAGAGGAAAGTGACCAGGGGAGGGAAACCAGAGTGGCTGACTACAGACTGGGTCTACGCTGTGATCCCAATAATCGAAGCATGTGACTAAAAAGATCATGTCTGATGAACAGAACAGGCCAACGAACAGGTCAAATCAGAAAATTATCAAGAAATATGCTAAGAAAAAAAAGAAAAAACAGAAAGGAGTGAGATTTTCACTTTGGACTTTACCTTAGAAAATCCAGAATTAAAAAAAAAGAAAAAAGAAAGTCCAGAATAATATACTTTATTACCACACACACACACAAGAAGAGATTCTTACTTGGAGATAAGCTCAAAATCAACCTTAGCCATTTTCAGATATCACCCCTCATCACCTCTTCCTATTACACCCTCAGGATCCCCAGCTTCTAAATTTAAGGCCTGATGAGCAGAATCACTCTACTGTCCCTGTAAATATTAACACTGGTTGCCAATCCTAATAAGCTGTTTTCCAGATCTCTTCCTGAAGATGAATCTTATTGCTCACACCCTTGGGTCTACGCTGTACTACTTACTGTTCAGGTTGTATTTGGAATTAAGATTCCTTTTGATGTAATAAAGGATAGCAGGCACTTTCCAATTCATGTCAAACTGCACAGCTTCATGCTATAAAAGAAAAAGCATCTAATGGTCGACATACACGCCTTTCTTCCCCTCTAGCCCAAATCAGAGAGAAGACAGCCCTCAGGTGCTATATTTAGCTTTGCTAATGCTTTTTACTATTGAGGACCCATCCCTCCCTCCTGAATCTGCCTGGCATTTTCTTGGGTACTGAGATGAGGATGCCAGGGAAAGGGAAGATGCAAGGGGGAATGGAATGTGTTACAACTAACCTTATCGATAGGTTCAATGAGAAAGTCGTTGAAGAGATACCACTGCTGGTGGGTAACACCCTGTGGAGATACAGAGGATGCCAAAGTGATGGCTAGAGCATTCTGGCTCAGACTCAAGATAAGGACAGAACTGGGATTCCCCTGTGGCTACCACCAGGAATATCCCTGCCCTGTATTACCTCACTCACCTCCTTGCGCTGGTGGTAGGTCTCTCCAACTTTGATGTGAGCCACCAGGCTGCCCCCTGTGCGTGAGTCCAGGATGTGTACCACAGTTGCCATCAGGTCATACACATAGACACCATGCTCCTCCTCTGCCCTGGCTGGGCCCCACTGTGAGGGGGGTACCCAGGCTGCTAAGCTAAGTTTAAGGGTGGGGAAGGAAGGGGAATGGGGATAGAGGACAGGGAGCCTGGGGGATGGGGATAGGGGACCAGGGTGGGTTCTTTCCATCCTAGCCCAACTATGACTCCCAGCACTGAACTGAGTCACTCTAGAAAAGCCCATAGCTGGTGAATACTAGGCCTTATTCTCTTTTTTCCCCTATACTAAGTTCCATGTTTCCCTTGCCCTGCTTCTGCCCCATCTCTCCCTTTTGTTTTTTGGTCGTGCCGCAAGGCTTATGGGATTTTAGTTCCCTGACCAGGGAATTGAACCCAGGGCCCCGGCAGTGAGAGCACCAAGTCCTAACCACTGGACAACCAGGGAATTTCCCAACCTTCTTTCCCTTATTCCCCCTCCTCTTCCCAGTTTTTCAACAACCTGCATCTCATCACCATCAGTCCAATTGCAAACATCCAGCCCTTTGTTCTTGGTCATCTTCATTTGAATGGAGAAAGGAAGCCAGACATTCTTCAACTCCTCAATGGAGGGACACATCAGCATGCCCTCTGGACTGCCTAGTTCCTTCCTATCAGGACAGGAGAATTGGAAATTTGTTCTAAGGAGATCTAACCAGTGACAAGGGGGCCACTGGGTAGTTCAGTCCTTTGACCACTCTACAGACAATACCTACCAATCAGCCAAAGCAAACTCCTTATTCTTGGAGATTTCCCCACTATGATTCTTTATTGCCATCTTGAAGGCAACCTGCACACAAGGAGAAAACATGGAGGTTAAAAGAGGGAGAAAACTAAAAAGTGCTCCTAGAGCCCTATTTCCAACCTAAGTCCTGACCTCAGCCTGCATCCTCCAGAAATCAGCTTCTTTCAAACTGTTCACCTCACAGTTGATGACAAGAATATCTGGCAGATGGCGGATGTTGCGGGTCTGGATCTGAGAGAATGAAACAAACAAGGAATGGCAGGAGGCCCACAGGGAAAGAAACCTGGACAGGAACAGTTTAGGCCTGGATCTGCTTCCTCCAACTGGGGTTCTTCCCACCCACCAGAGACCTCTGGATGATGGTGCTGACTTAGTCTGTCCCAGATGAGACCACAGCTGAGTCCCCCATGTGGCAGAACTCTGGCCCAGGGCAAGCACCCACTCACCGTGGGCTGGTACTTTTCACAGTTGTCACACCAGGCCTGTGTATTCTGCTCCAGGCAGATGCTTCGCTTCAACACCTGAGCAAAGTCACAGTTCTTCCCGGTTTTATCTGAGGGGAAACTGGATGCTTCACTCCAGGTCCTCCCTATCCCCACCGTGAGCCCCCCGACACCCTTCTCCTTGATGTTTCAGGACACCTGGGGGAGCACCCCCACCCCAGCTGCAGGGTATACCACTGTTGCTACCCTCAGGGTAAGAGAGCGTGAAGAGCAGTGTGGATGAGGCTCGCACGGTCTCACTGCCACAGCGGCAGAGGCTGCAGTTTTCCATCTCACAGCTGAACAGCTGCCCAATGACAGAGTCCCCCGATGAGCAAAAGCTGCTAAGAGTGGACAGGGCAAGATATGCACACTGAGGGAGTCAGGACACCCTTTTAGTCACAGAGGGGCCTGCCATGGTGGCTTTAACCTTTCCATACCTGCCTCCAGCGCCTCGGTAA
>SJXQ01009450.1:0-65821 GCA_006408695.1 Aepyceros melampus | reverse complement strand
TACTTCCAGCTCCTGCAAATCTTGATGAAGTTGTGTGAGAATGAAGCGGTTCCACCTCTGAATGAGCCTGGCCAGGTTGCCCTTGCCCGAAGCCTCATCTGAGTCAGCCAAAATCAGACCGAGGGCTGAGGCCTCAGGAATGGTGCGGAATGCTCGAAGAAAATTACTGCCCTGGAATCCAGGAAGTGTGTCAGTGGAAAAGGGTTATTTCCTCTTCTGTGATTACTCACAAAAGTGATGACCCTGCCTACTATCCCCCTCCTTTCCCCTTTTATTGTCCCAGGTTTCCAGGTACTGACCTGACAAGGGTCGCCTCTGGAGAGGTCCAACATGTGGAAGAGGAAGCCCAGCTCGCAGGCCAGGCAGAACTCCTTCTGGCAAAGGTGGTTCTGGATTAGACAACGCACAGGCTCCAGGAAATAGAGCACCTGGAGAGAAGAGCAGGAGATCTGATGCGGACAACTGGCACAGGGAGAAAGAGCGACGGGAAGGCTAAGAGATAGTGGAGAACACAAAGCATGAGTCCACTGAAGAAGCGGAGCGCGTGGGGGACTTGCAGGCTGTGGGGCAAGAAAGAATGGTAGAGGAGACTAAAGTGGACTTGGCCACTTGGTTAGGGAGACTTGGAAAAAGTGGGCTTGAGGAGCCCAGAGAGAAGAAAAGCAGTAGCCATCTTCCAGTCACGGGAATACCCAGCCTCACCTGGATCATGCAGTTACAGTAGGCATTGGGGATGTGGGGCTCCAATCCAGCAAACAGCGTCTTATTGTAGTGCTTGAAGTCGAAGTCCTCCAGCCCTAGCTGGAGTATTTGATGGTCACCTAAGGCAGAAATAGTCTGAGCAAGATGAAGATGTCCTCAGAGCCCCCTAAATCTTTGCAGTAACCATGACCTTCCCCCAGACCCTTCCCAAGTCCAGAGTGATAGGCAAAGGCTTCTTGAATGAGCCCTTCAATCCCTTCTCCGATGACCCCCTTTCCCAGGAACCTGTCCCCACATCCCAGAGGCCCCTTCCTTGGTATCCCCCAGTACCTTGCGGTACTTCTTAGAGACCATGTGGAGATGTGGCTCCTCTTCCCGCCCTGTTGGTGACTCAGTGACCTGGCTGAAGCTGTCAAATTCACTGTCAGACTCCTTGAGTCGGTAAGGAATCTAGGGTTTTTAAAAAGAGGTACCCTTGTTGGATGTATAATGATCTTTGGTCCCTCCTACCTTTTATTCCAACACTGAAGCAATCACCAAATCCCGAACCTAGTAATTTCATGGGGTTTTCAGCATCCACTGCTGCCTTTTCATTCCCACTGCCATCACCCTACCTCATCACAGCTGGACAATGCCGATGCTTCCACAGTGGGTCCCCCAGCCCCATCCACTCAGTCCAGCACACCGCCACCGAGCTAACCCCCCCAGCCCAGCCTTTTTGGTGCATCACTTCCACTGTACACTGGTATGCACACGGTTTCACAACCAGGCCCGTTCCAAACTTCATTTCTTATTAATTCCCAATACTAACAGCCGGTCCAACAGGTCCCTGTCAGTTAGACCTCCTGAGACCTCTACTAACACTCTTCTCTCATCCTGAAAGGCTCCCGTTACTATCTACTTACCCGTCTTTCATCCCTCCAACTCAACACCCACCTCGTGGAGTACGCCCTTTCTGACCAATCTAGCCCAGAGTACCCTTTTCTCTCTAAACAGCTCTGGCAGTGACTGCTTCTAACATTCCTTTAGCATTTAACGATAGAGCATAAATAACTTCTGCCATGGATAGGTCTTATCTTCAACAACCAAACACTAAACTTCTAAAGAGCAAGGACCCTATCTCTATGTATCTGAACCCTAACACCTAGTATAATACTCTCAATTCAGTAGGCTTCAAAAACCTTTGTTGACCAACTAAAAAGAAAAACTAGGGAGAATTACTAAAGACAAAGGAGAAACACCAATGGGCTGGGGCGGGGGCTGATCCTCTCCCCTCTGAACAAACCTGATTTCGCAGCCTGGTGCGGGGATTGGGTGCATAGCCGATGAAGCCCACCTTCTTCATGGTGCGCAGAATCTCTGCATCCACAGGGGGGGCTCGCCTATAAAGTAGTATAGTTCTAGGGCTTGAAGGCTGTGGTGTCTGCCCATCTTAATTCCCAGTCCCCAAGGGACCAGAAAAAAAATACTAAGAGTAGACAAAAATCAGGAAAGAAGCAGAATAATAACAGGGCTTGCCAAGACTCCTAGTATCTTGGCCCTTTCCCCCTCCCTTCTTTTGGCCCAGATGTGAGGTACAACCTGGGAGCTGGAGCAGAGTTGGCAGCAGGCCAATCAGAGAGAAGCGTGTCAGCGGTGAGTGGGACAGGGATGAGGGAAAGAGGCAGTAGATCCTGGCTCCAGTCCAGAGGCGGCAGTGAGTCCACGAGACAGGGCAAAGCAAACTCGGTCTCACGGGAGTATGGGTTGAAGGAAGGCTCAGGGGAATCAGTCCAGAGGTGCACGCAGCCCTCAGAATCCCCAAAAGCGAGGGCCTGCTTGCTGGCTGACACATCAAACGTCATCAGCAGAGGACCCACAGGATTCACATGAAAGATGTCTGCTGGGTTGGCCAGGCCTGTGGGCTCACAGAACTGGCACTGCCCTAGGAGGGAGGAGGAAGCCCACTGAGCCCTGGAAGGTGTAAGGGAGCCATCTTGTTATGCCCTTCCTACCCTCTTCCCCTGGTATCAAGAAAAGATGGGCCCCAAATCCATGCCTAGAGATAAGAGGAAATACCATCTGGTGCCCCCCATAAATCACAAAGAGGTTTGCTACCCACTGGAGGCCAGTTCTCTAGTTGTCTGCCTGCTCTACCTGTATTTTTGCATATGTGTTCTTCACATCCAGGGAGAAAATAAAAACTCTCATCTCTTACCAAACCTAAGTGAGACCTTGAGACTCCTTAGAAAGGTTACTTTTTCCCCACCAAAGAAATTTCAGGGCGTACACTCTTTCTTGCTCCTAGACCCCCTCTTTCACTCATTGACTCTTATCCCATCCTATATCCCCTTCATACCTGACTGGGAGATGATAGCAAGACGAGAAGTATATGTAGGGATGAAGCGTAAGAAGGCAGGATCCACATGAACTTGAAGTGGTGTGATGGCACGCATCATGCGTAGATCATAAACTTTGAGGAAACGGTCACAGGCCAGACCAGTAAGGCGGCTGGAGAAGCCACAGGTGGCCAGCAGGTTGCCATGCACATCAAAATCCGACAGGCTCCCTGAGAAGGCATCAAACTCATGTTCTACCTTAAAAGTACGGAGATCTCGCAGGGAAACCTGAAGAAGAGAGATCTTCGTTATCTGCCAACACTGTTATCAGGAACAGGACCCATCATCTACCTAACCCTGTGAGGTTCCTGCCAAAAGAACTAAGGCTCTACAATGTGTGTGTGCTAAATCGCTGCAGTCACACCCGACTCTTTGTGACCCTATGGACTGCAGCCTGCCAGGCTCCTCTGTCCATGGGATTCTCCAGGCAAGAATACTGGAGTGGGCTGCCATGCCCTCCTCCAGGGGATCTTCCTGACCCAGGGATCGAACCCATGTCTCTTATGTCTCCGGCACTGGCAGGCAGGTTCTATACCATTAGTGCCACAATACAGGCAATTAAAGCACACAAAAAGCAAAAAGAGAAGCCAAGAGCTGGAAGAGACCCCAAAGAGAACTCGTTTACCCCTTTGCCTCTAAGATACACCATTT
Organism: Aepyceros melampus; assembly: GCA_006408695.1. NCBI lineage: Eukaryota > Metazoa > Chordata > Mammalia > Artiodactyla > Bovidae > Aepyceros > Aepyceros melampus. The sequence goes on along the minus strand of SJXQ01009450.1, from coordinate 62,090 downwards.
ACCACTGAAAATATCAGGCTCAAAGATAATCTCATAGTATAACATGGCTGAGTAGCAACTCAATTCACTCCTCCCACCTCCCCAACTATTGAGCCTCAGAATGAGTAAAAGACAGAGCCCAATCATATATCTGGTGAACAGAGCCCCAAGGTGGGAGGAAAAATGGAACTTAGTCATTCACCTTGCCAGATGTGTGACCACAGAAAAAGAAGCGATTCGTCTGTCTCATGATAGTGACTCCAGGTGTCTCAACTGCATACTGTGAGGGAAGCGGGAGAAACCCATGAGAATGATTCTTCCCACAGACCAAAGGAATAGAAAGGTCACATGCGCATCATAGGCATTTCCAGTTTATACTGCCCCCAATAACCTCAGGCCCTGCCTGCGTCCCGCTTGCACCTTCTGAGTCTCCTGGACAGTGTTCAGGTCAATCTCTAGTATGTGGTTCTGCAGCCCACCAATGAGCAGAGTGCTGCTGTCTGTCAGCAACAGGCTGTGCATATCTTCACTCTCATCCAGCCTGTGGGAGATGAAAAGCTCAGGGGCCAGGGTTGCCAAAGTTTCCAATCCTTTACCCTTCCCACTCTGTGAGGGATCCCCTTCCCCAGTCCAGAGGTAAGAAGCCACTTACAGGTAATCAAATATAATGAGGCCCCCTCGGGCCATATACTTGAGGTTGTTCTTGGTAAGAAAAAGGATGCCATTCTCCAGGCTCTGGATCTGGCGGATGTCATCACTGCCATTGACCTGAAATGATGAGTAGCGCTCCAAAGTTGGGCCAAAAAATGATGTGGCATGGCCCTGTAGTGGACAAAAAGATGAGAGACACCCTGAGTGGAGTGGCAAGGGTAATCCCAGATACAAATCAGAGAACCAGACATTGCTGTTTTTCCTCCATTCTTGCCTGGCCTTTCTGGCTAGCAGTGACTAAGGCATAAAGCTGTGCACCAATCTTATATGATATGATATGATACAGTATTTAAAGATATTTATATGTTATGATAAAAACACTGAGAATACTATCTTAGTTCATTTAATACTTTACAAAGTACTTTTATAAACTCTACCTCATTTTATCCTCACAATGACCCTGCTGAGTAGGTAATGGCTCAGTTGGTTAGAACAGTACTCAGAAGGTTAGGGACATAGGTCCAATCCTCGCTGGCCAGGTAGCAGTCTTGTGTCCCACAGTCAAGTCCTCATCTCTACAAGCCATCTGGGAAATGTGTACTGTGGGTCACAGACTGGGAGAGAGAGACTGAAACTCATGCCACCCTTGGCTCCTATGACATCATCCACTCCTGGTTTCTCTCCTGACTCTTAGCTCATATCTTCTCCTTATGTGCAACCCTTATGACCACTTGAAACGTGACTATTGCAAGCCCACCATCTTCTCACTCTACTTGTCTTCCTAGATAATTTTACCCACTCTTAAGGTTTAAACATTCAGCTTAAAGCAGATTAATCCTAATTTTTTCCCCTAGCCCAGACCATTGCCTCAAGCTTCAGACTTGTACATCCAAATACCTACCACATGCCTTTCTAGCTATTCCATGAGAACGCAAACTCATTACATCCTAAAACAAACTCACCATTTCCCCCATTTCAATTCTTCTTAACTGTATTCCCTATGGTACCATGATCTACCCAGTGGAATAAGTCACTGGTAGTCGACTTAAATTTCATTTAAATTTCTAGATACTTTCCAAATCTGTTCTGACGTATAAATCTCTACAGTTTCATTCAGGCCTTCATCACATTTTAGGTGAACTACTACAAAATTCTGTGGACTGACCTCACGGAGTCCTGTCCCATCCTCCTTAAATCAAACTCTATACTGCTACCTAAGCACTCCACCTAAGATGCAAACTGGACCTCGTCATTCTGGATAAAAACCTTTAGTGGACTGAAGAGTCAAGTCCAAGCTCTTTTAACAGAGCTTATAAGGCTTTCTAGAATGTCCTCCCACAGACAAATGCATGGTTCCTTCCCTTCCTTCCAGGGAGATTAGAAAGGACATCCTGGCCTGCATCCAGGTTTCCACTCAAGTGTGACTTTATTGGAAAGCCCTTCCCTTGACTATATAACAGCAATACCTCACATACTTCAATACCTCAACCCCCTAACTCCATGGTACTTTTCTTAGGGATTCTATTTTTAAGGATATGTCATAAATATATTCTGTTGCCTTTTAAAATGCTTATTCGAAACCTAGACTTCAGAACAAGGTCTGGCACCTAAAAGGTACTCAAAAACACTGGCTGAAGAAAAGTCTAACTCTTCAGCTTCATCTTCCATTTCAGTAAACCCTACCTGCTTGTAGTTCCTGCACTGTGCAATCACCAAGCTGTGTACTAGCTTGGGAATCATTGTTTATTCCATTGCTTTTGCCAAAATGGAATTTCCTCCTCTTCTTCATCTGGCTCCTATGCATCTCTCAAGACTGAGCTCAGGTGTCATTTCCTTCTGGAGATCCTCTAATTCTCTTCTTTGCTCACCAACATCCAGTTTGTATTTTCACACTGGCATTTATTAAGTTCATATCCCAAATTCATAATTATTAAGTTAAACACTTTAGTTTCTTTTAAAATGTCATAAAATTATATTAATATACTTGGGTTTTTTCCCTCATTGTCCTGTGACCTCCTTGAGGGCAAAGATTATGTTTTATTAAGCTTTATTCCCCGAGCCTAGTCTAGTAGTAGACACTGCCTACTGAAATGAATGTATTACCAAAAAATTCACTCTTTCCAACAGAAAAACAATTCACACCCTATGGAAGGTAAATTAATAAACCATAGACACCATGTTATTTCTTACAAAATCTTTGAGTTCCCAAGCATATTGGCAATATGGATACATTTTTAGAAATTAACAATGGTAACTGCTCCCAGAGAGTTTAAGGTCAGCCAAAGACAAAATGATTCCATGTAATATGTCCAGAAACAGGAGTTAAACATTCTGTAATTAGGGAATTCCCTGCCTGTCCAGTGGTTAGGACTCCATGCTTTCACTGCCCAGGCCTGGGTTTGATCTCTGGTCCAGGGTACTAAGATCCCACAAAGTGGCTGACATGGTCAAAAAGAAAACATCCTATAATTATAAAAATGGAAAACAGAGGAAGAGTATTAGAGAGTGTATTCAGATGGCTATAGACTAACTGAATGTGTACAGTTATTAAGATTAATCAAAGCATGGAATGGCAAATTGTGGAAGAAGTGGGATACCCTCTGAATAAGAACACCTATGTAATCCATCTCTGCATTCTATGACTCCCTCCTTCTCCATCCCCTTCCCCTCCTCTTGGCTTGCTTTAGAGACCCGGCTAACTCCATCACCTCAACTCAGTTCTGGCTCCCTGCAAAGCAGTTGTTCTTGGGCTAAAACCAGGTAAGAGACCCCCAAAACGTCCTTTCAGCCCTTTCAAAGGGGTACAGTTCTTACCCCATGGCTTCCCACCCACAGCATCTCCTCGTGCAAGTCAAAGTGGGAGACGGAGACAGGCACACCCACTTCAGCCACCACACTGTGCAACTCAGAGTAGACACCTTCCATTATGTGCACTGACTCCTGGACTGGAAGAGCCTCTAGGGCCACTCCCTCCGGGTCCAGCTCCACGTTCTGTAGCAGACTCGGGTTCAGGTGGGCATCCAGGACAGGATCCAGGGCAGAATGCATGGCCGGGGCATACTCTGCCAGTCCAGGGTCCAGACCCTCGAAGTTCATGATGGTGATGATGACGACAGCAGTAGACTGACCCGCGTCACACACCCTCCCTTGCCACAGCCCCTTTGGATGCCTGACCCAACCTTCAGCAGGACATCAGTGGACCTAGAATGCACATCCTGACCTGCAAAGGGAAAGAGGGAGCTGAGTCACGGGTAGGCCCAGGTACTTGTATTGAGTGTGTTCTAGGTTTTACTGGCAGGACGGAGATAAGGCAGGCAGAAGATGTAAAATACAAGGCAGGGGATGAAACAGGCAGGAATGGAATGAGCACTGGGGTAGAGGTGGGAGAAGGTGTTGTCCCTTATTCTTCTCCTCTAAGGTACTCTGAACTCCCAGCACCCTACTAGTTAACTTAATCCTTGACTTCCTTTTCACCCTCCTTCAGGGCTGCTCACTTGCCTAGTTCATCCCTGAACCATCAGTGGCAGGAGCAGCAACTAGCGGGGTATGGGTTAGGTAGAAGGGGGTAAAGTGCTTGTTTCCCAGAATTAGGGATGGGGTAGACGGTTGAAAGGGCAGAACAAGGTAAGTCAGTTTCCCAGAATCCTCTGCAATGCTACCCAGGATTCGCTAGGGGAAAATAAGACTGGCCAGTTACCCACTGTTGGGGCGGGGGGCAGGGGGACGTGAAGGAAATAACTAGTTACCCAGAATTCTCTGGGGGAACCAGAAAAATCAATTACCCATAATTCTCCCTCGGCGGCGGGGAGGGGAGGGATTAGGGCAGGGGTCAGATGTGTTCCTGGGATGCTTACGGGGATTAGGTCATTACCAAGATTTCTCCATGGCGGATATTTTGGAGCGCGTGGAATTAAAACGAGTAGGGGGAGAGCAAGCGCCGGCAGCTCCGCGGGAAATTCCAGTTTCCCCACTTCTCCCCCGCGCCTCAGGTTCAACCAAACTCTACGACGGAAAGGGCGTGCACTGCCAGTCACAGCTTCCAATTAGGAAGGGCGAAAGGCTTACCTCAGCCAATCGGGAGCAGCCAGGTACAGCCGGACCCGCGAGAAGACGTGTGACGCGCGAGCTGAGCAAAACAAGACCTACGGGGCGCGGATAGGGACAAACGGAGTCAGACCCTTGTCCCTGTTCGGTGGTGTTAGAGTAACCTTTCTCTTATTTAAGCCTTCTTTAAAAGAAATTAGAAAGCCCCAGGCTTGGAGCCCGAACTTTCAAGCTCTGTATAGCTCCAGACTAAAGAGAGCCCAAAGCAAAGCACTGGGAACGGACTGCTGGATATTCCCAGTATGGCCCAGTCCACCCCCTCTCCCCGTGGTACTCTTGTGAGCACTTCGCCACCTCCGACCCTGTTACTCCTGAAACTTGCCGGCATTTCCTACCATTTTCAGGCATGGGAGACAAAAAAGGAAGCGGGAGGCAGCCTCCTAACACGGCTCAAGTAGCTGCATCTTCTGCGATTCTAAAGGCAACCATCTGAAACTCCCATCTGTGATTATTCCCTCCCCAGAGTCGCCGGTAATATTTCCAGGGAACAAGACCCCTCAGCTATAAAATTCCCTAGCTCGTGGAGCTGGACATTATTCCTCAGGGGGCAGGACACAGCAAATTGAGACGTTAGCCTTGCCCGGACTTAACAGATTGAGTGTCAACACTTACTCAGGGATTCTTGGGGTATAACTCTGAGCTGGAACTGCTTTGGAATAGATCCAGACTGTTAGATGTCTGTAGGGTATTTTAGTCCAGTTTCTAAAGGCCACATAAAGGGCCGCGTTGATGGGCTTCCTCATAGAGAATAGTTTTAAAGCATCTCAGTGTGGTGGTTGTGGTGGTTTAGTCGCTAAGTCCTGCCCGACGCTTGCGACCTCATTGACTACAGCCCTCCAGGTTTCTTTGTCCATGGAATTCTCCAGGCAAGAATACTGGAGTGGGTTGCCATTTCCTTCTCCAGGGTATCTTCCGAGCCAAGGAATAGAACCCAGTCTCCTGCGTTGCAGGCAGATTGTTTACCGGCTGAGCTAAAGGGAAGCCACCATCTAGGGACCTCTGAAATCAGATCAGTTTGAGAGACCCTCTGAGTTAAACATGTTTTTCTCTCGGTCTAGACCTCTAAGTCTAGAGCCCCTCTGATTCAGGATTCTCTGAGTCAGGATTCTAGGCTTAGAGCTCATAGACCAAAAGAAAAACACATTTAACTCAAGAGGGTTTCTCAAACAGATCTGACTTCAGAGGTCCCTAGATTTAAAATCTCGTAAAAAATTTGTGTGCTGAGTAATAGGGACAGTTCCTACACTTTGAGAAATTTCCATATTTAGGTCTCAAATTAAGAAAGACTTAACAGGGATTTCCCTGGTGGTCCAGTGGCCAAGACTTTGTGCTCCTGATGCAGGGGCCTGGGTTTGTTCCCTGGTCAGGGAATCCCAAGATCCCTCATGCTGCAACTTAAGAGTTTGCATGCCTCAAGGATCAAAGATCCTTGCCAGAACTAAGACCCAGTGTAGACAAAAAAAAAAAAAAAAAAATTTAAGACTTAACAGTGAGAATTACAAGGCCTGACATACCAGCAACATCAGGCTAAAAGACTACTTTATTAAGATGCATAGTGTCCCCTCACAGCGTCCAATATATTAGAATGAGAATGCAGAATCTGAAGTCTATGTGGTAATTCTGGCCACTTAATAGTGATCTTAGGTAAGTTACTTATCTTTGCACCTCAGTTTCCTCATTTGTACCCATCTCATTGTGCTGTTGTGAAAATTAAATGGGTTAATACATGAAAAGTGCTTAAACCAAGTATTTGGTGTAAAGTGAGAGTTGGATAGAAGCCATCATTACTAACCACCTGGGGAAACTTCAACTGGATTTGGTGTCCAGGCATCCAACTGGAAAGGCCTGCTTGGGAGTGTCTTGTCAATATTATTTGCATAACGGTTGAGGTCTTGCTGACGTCAAGGTCTCCTTGCAGCTCCAGGTCAGATACAGTCCTGGAAGTAGTTCCTGTCACACAACAGTCCCACAGTCACCCCACCAATCTTGCTTCCTACCCAACTCAAAGCACCAGGAAGTGAAACAAAGCCCCGTGCTTCCAACTCACCCTTGTCCCTGTCATCCTATCCCCCAGGGTTCCACTTCCTCCTCTTCCTCCTTTTCACCTTCCATCTCCTATCCTAAACAGTTCCCAGAATGGGGACTAGAGGGGGGAGAAGCATGGAAGACATACAAAAGTGAGGTGAGCTCCCCTATTCTACCCCCAATTTCCTTATTTCATGCATATCTATCTTTCTCAGAAGGCAAAGCATTTCTCACTCAAACTGAGATAACTTCTCTGAGGCTAGAAATGTTTTATCCCAAGGGTGGATTTACCACAGAGTCACATTTGAATGAGAAATTTCACTGGGCAGTTTTGAATAGTCCTAAGGGAACGGAGACCTCTGTCGAGGGTAAGTTTCTCAAAGAAAAAGGGTCAACCTCTTGGAAAGGCTTTGGGAGCCATCTGTGTGGTCATCCATGGCCTCATTTTGACATCCAGATTGTCCTGGGACCCTCCACTGGGGTGGGGACAGTCCCAGATCTGGGCCACCCTCCACTCCCACGCCCAACCTCAAGTCTCAGCTGTTTCATTGAATGTTGCATCAGGGATGGTGATGAAATCAGTATCAGCGGATTTTACCCATGGATGCAACAGGCTGAAGGACCAGCCAGGGTCACTGACAGTGCACCTTCAACTACTCAGAACCCTGGACTTTCTAGCCACAGTGAAGGGCTCGGTGCTGGAATATCTCCAGTTGGGTTTCCAGACCTCACTTACACACCGATGTCCCCTACCCCCAAATCACCTGAATCCCACAGAGCCCAAGAAATTTGGGCCCCTAAGATTGAGGAATCAGATGATTCTTAGCAACAGTTCTATCCTCCCAACAGCCCCTCTAGCCTCCAGAGTGAGGCCTGAAGTGAGGGAGCAATAATACCTTATACTGAATAGATGGCTTCCCAGTTCACAAAATGTCTCATGTCCATTCTCTCCTAGTGAAAATAACACCTCCCAACAGAGAAAAAGAAGACCCTTTATTCTTGGATTGAGGGCATCAGGTGGGAGCCCAGCTTCATTCCAAACTGATCTTGCCATCCTATTGGGAGATAAATGAATGCTTCTGTTTTGATTTTTACTCAGGCAGGAGGTGAGGAAATTAGGTTTGAAGGGAGGGCTAATATAGCTTAGAGACACAAAAAAGATGAGGGAAAGGTTAAACAGGAAGGAACTTGAGACTAGATTCATTTAAATATTTGCTGTTCCCACCCCTCCCCCCATCTTTGGCCACTTTGATTCCTGGAGAGCATTACACAGAAGTCTCATCCCAGGCCTCCAGCCACAGCCACCACACGACTCATTTCCCCTGGAACTGAGGCTACTTACCTGGGCTCCCCACGGAGGGGGATGATGCAGGAGGGGAATCCCACCTGCTGTGAGTCACCTGCTAGTATAAAGGGCGGGTCTCACAATGCAGGGACCTTAAAAAGAGACTGAGACGAGGGGAGAAAATCTACAGGAAGCAGCTCGGAACCACGGTGAGCACGAGAGAACCAGACGCACAGAACAGAGAGAATCCAATTCAGAGCAAGGGGAAGGGACAGAGGTTCCACAGGCACTGCAAGGCACAGAGCCAGCCAGATTGGAGAGGCAGGCGAGATGCTGGGGAACATAGCTGTGATGCTGCTGCTGCTGCTGCTGCCCTGGACCGCTCAGGGCCGGGCTGTGTCAGAGGACAGCAGCCCTGCTTGGGCTCGGGGCCAACAGCTCTCTCAGCAACTCTGCATGCTGGCCTGGAGTGCACACCTACCAATGGGACATGTGGTGAGTGGCAGCCCCTAGAGCCTATCTGAGCTCTCCAAGGCTATAGTGGAAGATGCTGTGGCCTGGGGTGGAAGCTGGAGGGTTGAAAGCCATCAGGGGTAAGAGGGAACAGTGGCTGAGAGAACCCCTGAAGAAGGGATCCAGGGAGAATAAGGGCCGAAAGGTCCAGGTAGGATTTGAGAGTACTTATTTCTTTACTCTTCCTACCCCTCCTCCATTTCAGGATCTACCAAGAGAAGAAGGAGGTGATGAGACTACAGATGATGTCCCCCGTATCCAGTGTGAGGATGGCTGCGATCCACAAGGACTCAGCGACAACAGTCAGGTACAAAGATGAGGCTGGGCCCCAAGGAAGAGGGGACTGGAGACAGAGCTGGACACCATGGTGGATTAGTAAAGTTGTATCTGTCCTTGTCCATTCAGCCTGCTGTAATAAACCACAGACTCAGTAGTTTATAAACAACAGACATTTATTTCTCACAGCTCCAGAGGCTGGAAGTCAGGTCAAGGTGCCAGTGCAGTTAAATGAGGGCCCTCTTCCAGATCAGACTTCTTGTCTCCTCACATTGTGGGAAAGTGTAAGTTCTGTGGGTCTCTTTTATAAAAGACCAATAATTCCATTCATGAGGGCTGCATCCTCATGACCTAGTAACTTCCCAAAAGTCCCACTTCCTACCACCACCACACTGAGGGTCAGGATTTCAACATATGAATTTCACAGGGACGCAAACATTCAGATCACAGCCATGTCTTAAGAATGGCAAATTATCAGGTGAGTCTTTGGTAGAGTAATTAGAGGGATCTGTTTTTTTTTTCATTTTGATTTTGGCTGAGCTGTGCTGTGCCCAACCAGGGATCAAACCCATGGCCCCTGTAGTGGAAGCATGGCATCTTAACCACTGGACTGCCTGGGAAATCCCCATATCTGTTTTCTCTCATGGCTTTCTTTTCTCCCCAGTCCTGCTTGCAAAGGATTCATCGAGGCCTGGTTTTTTACGAGAAGCTGCTGGGCTCAGATATTTTCACAGGGGAGCCTTCTCTACTCCCAGATGGCCCTGTGGACCAGCTTCACGCCTCCATACTGGGCCTCAGGGAACTCTTGCAGGTATGAACTAGGGACCTGGAGAAGAGGGGCTTGCAGGTGTCAGAGACAGGGCCTGGGGGTGGGGCTGGGGTGAATGATTTAATTAGAGTCCTCTCTGATTGTGTCCTGTGTCCTTTCAGCCTGACGGTCACCACTGGGAAACTGAGCAGACTCCGAGCCCTATTCCCAGCCAGCCATGGCAGCGCCTCCTTCTCCGTCTCAAGATCCTTCGAAGCCTCCAGGCCTTTGTGGCTGTAGCTGCCCGGGTCTTTGCCCACGGAGCAGCAACTCTGAGCCCCTAAAGCCAGCAGCTTAAGGATGACACCCAGACCTCCATGGCTCAGTAATGTTAAGATCAATCTATCAACCTAGACACCTGTGAGCCAATGAGTTCATCGGTCCATTAATTTTAATGAGACTTATTCTGTTGAAAAATTACCAACTGACTGACTTATGATGTTGACCCAGGAGAGGCTGAATATTTATTACATGGGAAGGGAAATTTTGGGATTATTTATAGTGGCAGGAGCTTGGGGATGAGGATTATTTATTATATTTATACTGAATTATGTACCTTTTTCAATAAAGACTTATTTATGTGGATCTCTAAGTCTAGGCTTGTCAGTAAAAAGAAACAGAATGGAAAAACAGGGCCAAAGCACTATAAAATGCATCCTTCTGCTCTGCAGGGCTATGGTGGAAAGGGGTCTTACCTTGTGACCCCTTGGTATATAAGTAACTGTGATCTTTTTGGCCATAATCCCTGCTAAGGCTGAGCAAGCTGAATGAGGTTACAGGGGACGGCAATTGGGAAGTATCGCTCCTAAGCATGGCCCTCTCTTTCTCCTTGACCCAGGGCTTCCTTCCCTGCTTTCTTGGCCAACAGTCAGAGCTGTTATGAGCAGAAAGGGTATTCCAGAAAGATGAAATGAGCACCAGGTTAGTCTTATCAGTCACTAAAATGTTGAAAGCCTTCCATACTGGAAAGAAGCCACTGCCCTGAGCCATACAGGAACCTCCTAACTGTCCTGGCTTGCCCTTCAATGCCTGCACCTCCCAGCACAGCAGGCAGCCTCCAGGCTCCTAGTCGGAGCCATGGGTAACATCTCTTCTGATTCATTGCTGCCTCTCCCTTACCCATATTATGCTTCTCCCTTACATTCCCCCAGGGTTAACCCAGTTTAGAAGGGGCACATGCCTCACGTCCCATCCTTGGAGAGCAGTGTCATGATGTGAGGGGTAGGAGGGCAGATGCACAGAAAGATCTGAGGAAATGTAGCTCCTAGTAGTCAGAAGGGCTCAAGGGCCCATCTGCATAGAAGTGGCTGGGGTTGAAGACGTCAGCTTCATCCATGGTGTTCTGGCAAGGCAACAGTGGATCACCATTTGGCATGATTTCTTCAATCCTCATGCTGTTCCTAAAGACTAGATCATCCAGAGAAAGAAGTCAGGCCCTGATCTCAGAGCAGGAGTTCCCAAACCAGTAGGGAAAGTGAGAGAGGATGGCAGCAGAGGCCTAGATAGGGCCTGAGGGGGGCATTAGGTGGGGTAGGGGAGGCATGTGTATTTCCTAATGAAATGAATTGCAGGGAAATCAGCCTTTCTCCAATGAGGAGCTTAGAACAGAGGCTTTTTCTGTAGTGAGTGAGGGAGGGGAGTTGGGAAAGGCAATGTGTCCTCTCTTCCCTGGTTGCACATCATCACTTACTTTCCATATCCTCAGTGTTCAAGTGTCTCAGATCATAGGGCAAATCTGTTCTGGCATGGCCTGTACATCGAGCTCTGGAATAGGCTCCAGCTGCAGTTGTGGTCCTGGGTGTGGTTCTAGGACTCCCTGTGACACCTCGCCTAGCGTGGGCTCCAGCGGGGGCTCCATGTGCAGATCCAATCCTGCCTCCAGCAGTGGCTCTAAGTCCAGGCCTGGCCCGTGCTCAGGCCCTGATGTGAACCCCAGATCCAGCTCTAATGACTCCAGCTCTGGCTCCAACTTGAGCTCTGGCAGTTGCTGCAGCTCATCCACCTGTCTGGATACCCAATACAGACAAAAGAGCAGGGCTCAGTTGTTTAGGTGAAGTGGGGAATGGCAGAGAAAGCAGAGGCTATCTTTCTAGTATAAAAAGGCAAGAGAGCAGACGGCTTAAGACCATAGGCTCTGGAATTAGGCTTACTAGAGTTTAAATCTTATCATTTACTAGTTGGGGGACCTTAGGCAAAGTGACCCAACCTCTCTTAGCCTAAACAACCATACTTCAGAATACTTGAGAGGCAGGAGGATGGTTAAAATCAGGGCTCTGGAATTTGAGAGACCTGGATTACTGGTCAGCCATGTACCCGAGGCATGACACTTCACCACATTAAACCTCAGGTTCCTCAGCTGAAAACAGTAATAACAGTATTTTCTGCCTCACAGGACTGTTACGAAGTCAGTAAATAAGAAAATGAACACAAAGCTTTTAGCCCAGTGCCTGGCACATAATGAACTTTCATTAACTGTGGCTATTACCATTTCTGGCTTGGCTGGGTTCTCATAAGGATTAAATGAAAAAATAAAATAAAACAAAATGTTCTAAAAGAATCTAGTACTATGCTTTGCATTAAGTAGATGTCCAATAATATTAGTGATTATGATGATTATTGTCAGGGAACCCCCATAGAGACAACCTAAGGATGGCAGCAGGAAAATAGAGACTAAAAGAGTAGGAGAAAAAACCCCAGAGGGCTGGGGAGCCCGGGTTGGTAGGAGAGAAGGCTGAGGAGACCAGAACTGGGCAGGTCTGGTCACTATATTAGCCAAGAAGGGTTAAGGAAGGTGGGCAAAAAGTTCATATCTTACCTGTTAGAGACAAAAATGAGCTTATGTTTCAGGTATTTCTTCCGCTCCTCAGGATTAACTATGGGGGACAGACATAGGAGGCAGGGGAGGTCAGTCGATTGGACACATCGCCCCAGGGTCCTCTAGTGCAGGTGGTCCTGACTGCCCTGACTCCCTACTGACTGACTAGCAGCGTCCCACAGACAAATCCCTTCCCCTCTCGGATGTTGGTTTTCCCATCTTGAAACGGAAGAGCTGCATTTATGGATGCCTGTGGACCCCTGCACTCTACCAGTGAAATATATCAATGGTTCTTACTGTTCTCCTGGGAGTAGCAACCAAAAGCCTCATCCCGGGGGATTCGCGGGTAGAGGAAGCGCAGTGGGTTCTCAGGTATGTTCTCCTCCGTGAGCATCTGGTACTGGCTGATGATCTTGGTCAGTGGGAGTGACTGCAGCACCTCCTTGGTGAAGGGCTGCACAGAGTTGATGAGCACCTCGTCTAGAGAGTGGATGTAGGAACAGGCAGGCTTGAGAGGAGAGGCTGGGCCGGAGGGCTTCCCACCCTGTCTGCCCAACCCCAAATCTGTCAAGGGATTTGGGACAGAGCCGGGGAAGCCAAGGGCAGTAGAGGGGAGGAAAGGAGAGGATGAAGGAACGGCAGAGCTGCTGACCATCATCTTGGTGTTCTACCCAGGAGCAGGTAATGCCCCCCTCCAACGTCTCACTGAAGCGCAGCAGGAAGGTGCCAGAGACAGTCTTCTTCAGCAGCCGGCGCACCTGGTTCCGGCTCACAAAGCCCATGATACGTCTGCAGCGTGGAGAGCAGCTGTGAGGTCCTGCTGCTTCCTACTCCCCTTGTAGAGGGACAGAGGGCCAGGGCTGGGCCCCAGTTCTGCCAACCTGTTACAGACTGTTCTGTGTTGGCCAAGTCATTTCACTTGACTGACAGTATCCACCTCCCAGGGCTGGAAGAGGTGTGAAGCTTCGTGAGATCACACAGGTGAAAAGCACCTTGTAAAAGGCAAAGTGCTGCCCAAATGAGCAGGCAGTGTGGTGTAAAGTGCACAGGGGTGGGGTCAGACAGCCCTGGGTTCGAATCCCGACTGTCCCCCTGGTGTAACTTCCTTAATCTCCGAGCCCTCACTTCCTCACTCGAGGGTGGCAACACCCACTACGCAGCAGGGCTGAAAGGATTACACGAGATAATTCATCAAGAGCACCTAGTAGGCTCTGGAACACAGTGGATGCTTGACAAATACAGCTAGGAGACTACCACTGCAAACCTGAGGGGGTGTGACCCTGCAGCGGGTTTTGCACTCCATTTGCCACATGAGGGTGCACAGAGTCCACTCTCAAGCCCAGAAAGGCAGCTGGGCCTGAGGGAGTGGAAAGAGGGAGACTGACCAAGACCTTACCCATCCTTCCAGAGATCCTTCAGGTGGTCATGTATCAGGTCCAGAATCTTGTCGAGCCATGTCCAAAACGGTAGCTTGCCAGGGGGACTCTCTCGCTGAAGGAGGAATGGCACGGCAGGAAGAGGTGCAGAGCTGCCCCGGGAGTGGAGAGCGAGGGGTGGGGGAAGGGCTAGTAACTGGACGGGCCCAGGGGGCAGCTGCAAGGGATGTGGGGAATTACCTTAATGAAGTCAACCCAGGACAACGAGGCACCCTCAGTCTTGGAGTTCTGCCCTGTGGAAGGACGGTTCAGGATGACGGAAGGAGGCAAGGCCAAAGGTCCTGGGACAGAAAGGACGGAGGGCTGGGGCAGACAGAGGCTAGGGAAAGGCTGACAGAATAGAAGTATTGGTACCAAACAGCTTGTCCCTCAGCATGCCTAGCTGGTCTGAGTCGAGGCCTCGCTTAACATAGGAGGAGAATTGCCAACTGAGAGCAGGGCCCAGCAAGTTCCATGGGGCCTTCGGGGGGTTGGAGAAGAACTGCTGGTCCTGCAGAGGTGGGAGGGGACAGGGTGGCTCAGAAGCAGTGCTCTCACACCAAGCTCCACGCCCTCCCCGCCTCCCTTCACCTGTGGGCCCCACCTCCTACCTGGGGGTTTGAGCTGAGCAGATTGAACCAGAGAACAGAGGCCCAGGCAATTGAGAGTTGGTTCATGTTAGAAATAATCACCACAGGGAGGGTGTCCGTCTGAGGAGGAGACAGAAATCACCAGCGAGGGATGTGAGATTTCCAACTGCAGACGTTTGGTAAGGGCCTGATCACAGCCTTCCCTTAATGGTTTCTGCTTAACCCCTCCTTATGTCTCCCCACAAATGCACTTCATTTTTACTCACTGTCAGTTCCTGCTTCAGACCCTGGTAGGTGTATTTGACTGTGAAGCTAATGATGTGCAATTCCTCTGTAATGGACAGCGGCCCCTGGGACAACAGAAGATCAGTGATCAGAGTGCCCTCTGGTAAGTTCCTCCTGCCCCCTAACCCTCTGTCCAGGCCTCACCTTATTGTTGCCTTTTCCTGAACCCCCTGAACGCTGCTCCACCAGAGTCTGTGAATGGAGAGGAGGGAGAAAGAATGCCAGAGAAGAGACCTCAGGGACCCTGGAACCCCGGCTTTGCCCTCAGGACTTCCCAGGGCCTGGGAACTTCCCCCAGCCTGTTTGATTGCACTACAAGCTTAAAACAGCATCCCTCTGGGACTTCCGAGATGGTCCAGTGGTTGAAAATCTGCCTTCTAATCGACACAGGTTTGATACTTGGTCTGGGAACTAAGATCCCACATGCCACCGGGCAACTAAGCCCACGTACCACAACTAGAGATCCCGCATGTCACAGCAAAGATGCCATGTACTGCAGCTAAGATTCAGTCCAGCCAAATAAACAAAAATAAATACTAAAAAAAAAAGCACTCCTTCTTAACCACCTTACCAGGTAGCCGAAGTCCCAAATTAAGCCCTGAGTCTGGCCTTTCTCAGGGGTCAAAGTTTTCTGGTTTGAGGTCAAAATGTTGAACTTCCGGAAGCTGTTCCAAGGAAAAGAAGATATATGGAGGTCAGGAGCAGAGTCCGGTAGGAAAACACAAAAGTTCCACTTCATTTCAGACCTCCCCCCTCCTTTCTCTGTCTATGCACCACACAAGTCAGCCTCCTCCTTGTCTGTGTCCCCATCAGGGCTGTCACACGTGACTGTGTAGCTCATGCAGTGCAGAGTCTGTAGCATCCTTGTTAGGTACCTACCCTTGTGATTTGGGAGCATTCCTAAAAAGAAAAAAAAAATCATTAGGAAGCAAAATAATGTAGAAGTAAGGGATTCAGTCTTTGGGGTCAGATAGACCTAAGTTCAAATAGCTCACCCGTTATGTGGCTTGCACTAGAGACATAAATTCTCTGAAGTTATTTCTTCATTTGAATAGTGCATTGATAATATCTAACTCCTGGGGCTCCTGTGACAATTTTAAATTGGGTACTTGACAAGCTACATGTCACATAGTAAGGACTCAAAAGGGATGAACTATTTCTATGAGGTAGTAACGGAAGGGGAAAGAACACAGCCCTAGGGCCTGGCTGTGAATGGTAGCCATCTCCTCCACCCCATCATCCCATGTCCTGGGCGCCTCTTGGTCCCATCCTTCACCTGCCCCAACTTACCTGTCAACGGAGACTTCTGCAGTCAGTGATTCATTGCCTTCCTGGAGTCTCACTAGCAGCCTGGAGGAGAGGGAGGCAGATGGGGGAAAGTGGTCAACCTCAATCTCCTGGATAGAACAGATGTTTAAAAAAGATAAGGGAAGAGATGAGAAGAGGTAAGTGGACCAAGGGGAAATGAGAGAAGAAAGAGCTCAGAGTGAGAAGCTCTGAAAAGCCAAAGAGCACACAGTGTCAGGGCTGGAAAAAGGAAGCAGGAATGAGTTCTGAGATGCCAACCTTGTTCGGACAGTGAACTTGCTCCCTGTCTTGAGGATGAGGGGTCGATGAAGAGTTTGGGGCATGCAGGGCTGATTTTCTACTACAAAGGCTCTGGAGAGATGTGGAGAAAATATATGGAGGTCAGTATCTGTAAGAATGGCTCCCTTGGTCCTTTCCCTCCGGCCTCCCTGAGGGTCCTTTCTTGGCCTCCAGACCTGTGGAGCAGGCGCTGCAGCAGCTCTGTGACCTGGGCCTCCCGCAGGTCCACCCCTTTGTTCAGAGGGTCCCCCTGATAGGAGACCATGTGACTCAACTCCTTCAGCTCCTTCAGCAGCTGCCGCAGGTGAAACAACAGCTTCGCTCCATCTGTGAACCTGGGTAATGACATAATCCAAGGAAGAAAGAATCATGAGTTTCCTGGAACCCCCAAAGAGGCTCCAAAAGCTCCCCTTTAACTATGTGGAAAGTCATAAACTGATTGGGACAAAAAAAAGAATCCAGGAAGTGTATGAAAGATTATTCAACACTGTTCATAATGCAAGGAATGAAAATGAAAACCACTTTCACATATAAAGCCAGTAATTCATTAACATAATAAGGCTAACATATGATGCTTGATCTCTACTTTTTTTTAAAGTGCTCTACACATCTTCATGCATTTAATTCTTCAACCAACCCTATGAGGTAGGTACTATTTTATTCCTATTTTATGGAGGATAAAGCTGAGGCACAGAAAGAGTAAAGTGACTTGCTCAAGGTCATAAAACTAGTAAAGAATGAAGTTGTATGTGGTCCCAGGCAGTCTGGCTGTACAATCCATACTTTTAACTTCTATACTTTACTGTTTTTATGATAAGAAATAATAACAATAGACAATGTGGTAACAGGAAAACAATCATCCACTACACAAAAGCAAACAGACTGGGATAGCAGTTTGGAACTATTTTTTAAAAAGCCTCAAAAATGTACATATGCTTTACAGTATTCCATTTCTAAGATACACCCTAAGGAAATAATCAATCAAATGGACAGATGGTCATAGTTCATGGCTTTGTTATCTGTAATAGAAAAATTAGAAACAATTGGTACTGGGTATATACGTGGTGGTAATTTAGTCTCTAAGTCATGTTCAACTCTTTGAGATCCCAAGGTATAAATTATGTTATAGTTACATCGTGGAATACTATGCAGCCATTAAAAATAATGATAAAATAGGTGAAATTTTTAATATGGAAAATGTCCAAAAATATTAGGTTAAAAAATATAAGATAGTATACATATATGATATAATCTGATTTCTGTTTAAAACAGATGTATATTTGTGTATATGCATAGGGAAAATCTAGAAAAATGTATTCAAAAGCATTAACAGTGGGTATCTCTGCATGATCAAATTGTGCAGATGGATAATTTTTACTTTTTTTTCCTCTTTTCAGTAGTCTGAAATTTTTTTCAATTGGCATATATTTACAATCAGAAAAACCAATAAAGCTCTTTGTATATAAAACAATGAAACAAAAGAACAACACAATAACAGCACCACCACCAAGAAAAGATATATTCTCTAACCTGGGAATATCACTTCCAATAACTTACAGAAATAAGTTAGGGTTGTAAATAAAAATGTAACTATGAGGTTATTTCTGGAGGAGGAAAAGGCAACACACTCCAGTATTCTTGCCTGGAAAATTCCACAGACAGAGGAGCCTAACATGCTACCGTCCATGGGGTCACAAAGAGTTGGACATGACTCAGCATGCATGCAAACGCACAAGAGGTTATTTACTGCAGCACTGTTTAAAACAGTGAGAAATCGAGAATTCCCTGGCAGTCCAATGGTTAGCACTTCCACTGTAAAGGGAATGAGTTTTTCCTTGGTCACGGAACTAAGATCCCACAAGCCAGCACAGCACAGCCAAAAATAAAAAAAGCAAGAAATCACTCACAGGCCATAGTTTGCCAATCCTGCAACTGTAATTTAAATACTTATCCTGTACCCTAAGCCTTATACACCTGTTTTCAACTTATCTGAAAGTTGTGATATAGTTTTATTTATTTATTTATTAACTTTCAGCTGCACCACGTAGCATGCAGGACCTTAGTTCCCTGACCAGCAATCAAACCCATGCCCTCTGCAGTGGAAGGGCACAGTCTTGCCACTGGACCGCCACAGAAGTTCCTGTGGTATATTTTTAATAGATTAAATTATAATAAATTTTCTCATGAGAAAATATTTAAAAATAGGTATCTTTCAACTCAAATATTGAAGGACATATTATTTTTTTACATCACAATAGATAAGATAGTTTACTAGAAAACAATAGCAAGAAATTAAAAGCAACCCGAATATCCAAATATAGTTTATTAATTAAATTATATTACTCCAATAAAGGGAACTATGACGCATCTATGGGTAGGGACTTTCCTGCTGGTTAAGACTCGAGGCTTCCACTGCAAGGGGCATGGGTTTGATCCCTGCTTGGGGAACTGGGATCCCACATGCCATGTGGTATGGCCAAAAAAAAACATATCACAAGGAAATATTATATACTGCTAAGTTAAAAAAACAAACTCACAGGTCTCAAAGTAGTTTGAACTGTATGTTTCAATTTTTGTTTAATAATATTATAGTAGCTACAACCAGATATTAAGGTAACAGGTAATTTTCTTTTTCTTTTTTTGTGGCATTATATTCATTGCACTAAAAAAAGGTAAAAAGATATTTCTCTGGTGATTAAAGAGGCAGGAAAAATTGGACTGTGGATCAGTTCATTACCTTCACCAAAGCAGAGACTGGGCTCTGGGCTTGCTGGGTGGTAAGAATGAAGAGCAGAGTGTAGCTGCAGTCAGACAAGGGAGCTGAGGTCATTCTGGGGAGTAGAGACTAAGGAGGGTAGTGTCCCGTCATATACAGGCCATTATGTGTACACTCAGTCACTCAGCCGTGTCTGACTCTTTGTGACCCCACAGGCTGTAGCCTGCCAGGCTCCTCTGTCCATGGGATTTCTCAGGCAAGAAAATGGAGTGGGTTGCCATTTCTTCCTCCAGGGGATCTTCCCAGCCCAGGGACTGAATGCGGGTCTCCTGCATTGCAGGTGGATTCCTTACCACTGAGCCACTGGGGAAGATCATTCAGGGCATTATAATCTACAAAGCACAGGTGGTAGCTAGGACTAGGGACAGGTGAGCGTGAGGTTGGGGAGGTGCCTCTCACCACTTCTCCAGCTGTTCCAACCCTCCGACAGGGGGCGCTCCGATGCAGCTTTCTGCTGCTGGACTTTCCATTCCTCCAACTTGGGCAGCAATAGCTCAATTAAGGTAGTTAACTGGCCTAGCAGTGCTTTGGAGGCATCCAGCACCTCCTATGGAAGACATAAATCAAGTACTGAGAGCCTCTTACCATTATCCGCCACCATCCAACTAGGCATGAAGAGACAAAGAGTCCAGGGCCAGGAAGCCAGGGCTCCCAATGCCTCCTTTTCTCTAGTTCCCTGCTGCCCACTCCTTCTGTCCTCTGACTCCCACCTTTCTCTGTCTGTCCAGTTCATTGAGTGTTTCCTGAAGAATGTCCATCTGTCTGCTCTGACGGGGGTCCAGAGAAGGTGTCCTCGCTGGATGGCAGGAGAGGGAGGGAGGGAGACAAGTGCTCAGACCTAGGGCTCCTCCCCATCTGCTTCCTGACCCAGACCTCAGTTAGAATCAGGAGAGGGGAGTTTGAAAGGGAGAAGGAGGGGAACCAAGCAAAGCACAGGCACCTCTGGGCCCTCAGGCAAATTCTGCATCATCTTGCTAGAACCAGAAGCCCACTCAATCGGCCAAGGCAGTTTCCCAAACACCTCCAACGTTCACCAGCTAGCCCTTGGTTTATATCACTACCCTGACCTATACGACATACCCTGGCACTTCCAGCATTGCATGGCAGCAGGACTATAAGATGCAAGATGCAGCCACAAGTGATTACCACTTACTGGGACTTTTCCCTTCTGCTCTACTCTACCCTCGGCCTCCCGGTAGGCACCCGACCCCTTAAAGTGCTTTCTACCTGATTTCTCGATATTATATCGGAAACAGAAGACATCTTGCTGGTCTTTCAGTTGGCTGATGGATTTCACCAGCTTCTGCAGAAGAGATGAGACCCCAGTGAGGCTGCCTCCGTGAGAGGAGGCAGGTTGAGTTCTGCCCGCCCTGGCTCTTGCTGCGTCTACCAACCTCCTTCATAGCCTGTAATTTCAGGATCCGGGAATCAAGTTCATGCTGCTGGCTCTCCCCAGGTGCTTCAGGGGTGGCTCTTGTTGCTCCTGAAATAAAAGGCTATGAGCACATTTCAACTCTGATATGTCACCCCTAAAATCCAGACTTGAATTAAACCACAAGATGTGGAGAGATCTTGTTCTGAGGCAAATTTCCTGAGTCCTTTGCATGGCCCCTCTCTACTCCAGGAGCTTTTCAACACACCACCACATTGTTCTCACCAGCTGAGCCCTCTGAGCCCAGGTCAGAATTCTTTTTTCTTCCAGAAGGAGATTAAAGATCATCTCAGCCAACTGGGTAGAGCCAGTGGGAAGGGCCTGCAGTAGGAAAAGAGGAAGAATGGATAGAACTCAACTGCCATCAATGAATTACCACCTCAGACCCTCCCCACTGGTGGCCTCAGTATTCTCCCCTTCCTCAGGATCCCAAGCCCTACCCCCTTTCACCACTGCTTCCCCAAACCCTAGCCTCTTTCTAATAGGATCATCTAGACTCTGACCTCTCTTCCAGGGATCACCTAAATCCAGACTCTGTCCTTTTCCCTCCAAATCTTCTCCTGTCCCTTTGAACCCCCAGGTCCTGTTCCACGTTCCATAACCAGAAAGTCCTCCTCTATACTCAGCTCCCATTCCTACTTTGTTACCCCCCGCTCCTCTGAGTACCTGAATGTCCCGATAGAATTTTCGCAAGTTGTGCTGTAGCAAAAAATACTCAGAGTCTTGGCTGCATCGGCCACATTCAGAGTTGAGTTGGTCCAAGAAGTGGAAGAATAGCATATTAGCCATAGCAGAATCGTTTCCCAGTGCAGCTTCCTGCCTGGGGACCAGGAAGAACAAGGATGAGTGTGTCTGTAGGACTGGTACTATTTTGAGGCTTTTTAACCCCTACCAGGTGTCTCCAGGATCCTGGGGGCTCAGGAGAAAGAAATCACTCTCTTCATCCTCCCAATTCCCAGAAGGCCTCACCAGTTCTGATCTTCAATCCAGACAGCCAAGTGCTGTCGAACATCCATCGGCAGGAGGCTATTTGAGTACAGCTCATGCAGCTGATCCTGAACGGGCTGTCTAGGTTCTGCAGCATCTCCCATTGCGCCATTTGGGGTCTGAGCCTGAAGGATGTAGATTCTCAATTGGAAATTTTGCTGAACTAAATCATCCAGTCTCATGATTATTTATTATTACAGATTTAAAAATTAAATCATACTGGCAAGAAAAAAATTAAAGTCTAGATTGATCCCACTTCCAATCTTGGTTCCTTTTCCTCCTCTCCAGAAGTAACCAGTATTACCAGTTTGGTGCATATTTTTCTACGGAGTATTATTTAAGAGCTCCAACTTGTAGGCCTTTTTTGTTTCAGTGGTAATTTTCAAACACACAACAAAGGTGAGTGAGTAGTATAAGGATCATCCAGGTACCCATCACCCAACTTCAACAAGCAGTAATGGTATTTCTACAATCTTTATTTCATTTATCTCCCCCAATGAACTTATACATGCATTTGTTTGGTTTTGTATACACTTATGCTGGACCATTTAAAAGTCAGTCTTGAGTTTTTATTTCATCATTATCCCTGCTGGCCCCAAACCTTTTACCAGAGGCTGAAACCTCCGTGGAGATAAACTGCTCTCCCAGTTGGAAGGAGGAGTTCCACTCTTTAGCAGATGCTTAAGATGCCTAAACACTGTGCAAGGGGTCACTCAATCCCTAAGACTATGACATTTTTATGACCTCTGTCAATTTCTAATTCTTCATGTGGATTATCAACTTTGTGCGATAATCAATACACAATTTCAATTGAGTGAAACCAATTTCACTCAAAACTGGTTTTTGCTGGTCACCAAACAGGCTGGGTGAAGAACTGTTCTCCTTACCTCTCCCTGCCCACTGCCATCTGTCTGTTTAGGAAATCTAAACTTCTTGCAGCCTGAGCCTAATAGAAAAGAATAAACAACCCCTTCTGTGGTCTAAGAAAAGGTCGCATGATTTAATAACAAATCAAATGCTTAGAGTGGGAAAGATTCTTTTCCACCAGTATAGTAATCATTTCTTCCTCTGGGAAGTAGGAACAGGGGAAAGAAGAATTGGGCAGGGGCTCCACCATTTTAACCCTTTAAATAGAGCCTGACTTTTTAAACTATGTATTTGTATGCTTTTAAAAAACAAATGACCAGACCTCAGTTCCTAAGGAACTAATCAGCTGGTGTTAATAAAGCAAAGCGGCAAGTAAACCCTGAGATTTAAATATGAAAAATAAAAACAAAAAACCTAGCCTTCTTAAACAGATTGCAAACACGGAGGTTAAGGGCTATAAACTCTTCTTTCTCCAGTTATCTATTACTCTTTCAGGCGCACATTTTGTTCTCCATAAGCTTTTCTGAGTTGAATTGTATTATTTTTCTTTTGCTGAGGATCAGAAGTAACACAGACCATATGCAGGTCAGGAAGCAACAGTTAGAACTGGACAGGGAACAACAGACTGGTTCCAAATAGGAAAAGGAGTACGTCAAGGCTGTATATTGTCACCCTGCTTATTTAACTTATATGCAGAGTACATCATGAGAAACGCTGGGCTGGAAGAAGCACAAGCTGGAATCAAGATTGCCGGGAGAAATATTAATAACCTCAGATATGCAGATGACACCACCTTTATGGCAGAAAGTGAAGAAGAACTAAAGAGCCTCTTGATGACAGTGAAATAGGAGAGTGAAAAAGTTGGCTTAAAGCTCAACATTCAGAAAACTATGATCATGGCATCTGGTCCCATCACTTCATGGCAAATAGATGAGGAAACAGAGGAAACAGTGGCTGACTTTATTTTTCTGGGCTCCAAAAACACTGCAGATGGTGATTGCAGCCATGAAATTAAAAGATGCTTACTCCTGGAAGGAAAGTTATGACCAACCTAGACAGCATATTAAAAAGCAGAGACATTACTTTGACAACAAAGGTCCGTCTAGTCAAGACTATGGTTTTTCCAGTGGTCCTGTATGGATGTGAGAGTTGGACTATAAAGAAAACTGAGCGCCGAAGAATTGATGCTTTTGAACTGTGGTGTTGGAGAAGACTCTTGAGAGTCCCTTGGACTGCAAGGAGATCCAACCAGTCCATNGACTATGGTTTTTCCAGTGGTCCTGTATGGATGTGAGAGTTGGACTATAAAGAAAACTGAGCGCCGAAGAATTGATGCTTTTGAACTGTGGTGTTGGAGAAGACTCTTGAGAGTCCCTTGGACTGCAAGGAGATCCAACCAGTCCATCCTAAAGGAGATCAGTCCTGGGTGTTCATTGGAAGGACTGATGTTGAAGCTGAAACTCCAATATTTTGGCCACCTGATGCAAAGAGCTGACTTATTTGAAAAGACCTTGATGCTGGGAAAGATTGAGGGTAGGAGGAGAAGGGGACGACAGAGGTGAGATGGTTGGATGGCATCACCGACTCGATGGACATGGGTTTGGGTGAACTCCGGGAGTTGGTGATGGACAGGGAGGCCTGGTGTGCTGCGATTCATGGGGTCGCAAAGAGTCGGACACGACTGAGCGACTGAACTGAACCGAACTGAACCTAGAGGAGCGGGATGGGGTGGGAGGTGGGAGGGAGGTTCAAGAGGGAGGGGACACATATATACCTATGGCTGATTCATGCAGATATATGGCAGAAACCAACACAATACTGTAACGCAATTATCCTCCAATAAAACAAACAAACAAACATACACAGACCAAAAAGTAAAAGTGTTGGCCAAGACGCTGAACCAATGCAACAATGCCAGGTTTCGGGTCTTGGAAGTAGGGGTGTTTCTGTAGTGGGGCATTACGATTGGACCCCTAGGTTGGACAGGAAGGGCAGCAAGCGACAGCTCCTATTTCTACTTGGAAACAGAGTCTGACCCCTCCGGGGTGTACCCGCCCGGGCCTACCTTCCATCTGAGGAAAAAATTCGCGCCTCCACTTCCACCCCCACGCGCCCTCTCAAGGCCAGTACCTGGTTAGGGTCTCAGGCCCAGTTCCCCGCAGTAGCTCCGGTCCAGGCTTCCGGTCGCCAGAAAGCGTTCCGGCACCAGGGCCTTCAGAGACGCCCTCGGCTTCGGCCGGCGTCTCGGACCCGCCCCCTTTCCGCAGGCTTGAGAAAGAGGCCGAGTCTCAGAGCTCGTCACTTCCAGAGGGGCACCTTGGCACCGGCTGCCATTCAGCCAAACGCTTCCCCAGGCAGTGAGCTCATTGGCGCCACCACAACTTCTCCTTCCCCCGCGGGGCGGAGCAAGAGGAGCCGAAACCACACCTCCAGCAGCAGCAAATGGTAGGCAAGCTCACGTAAGCCCCGCCCCGTGCGTGCGGAGGGAGGAGTCCAATTAGCCGAATTGCTCAGGACTGAAACAGCTGATTTCCGAGAACCAGAACCCACTCGGCGGAACCGAGACTAGCCAAGACCTTGGGGCGTTGATCTAAGAAGCGGAATTGCGACACTTTGGGACGGGAAGGGGAGGGCCTAAGTAACAACAACAGTAACAATGACAAGCTACTGAAGCTGAAGTTGCTCAGTCGTGTCCGACTCTTTGCGACCCCGTGGAATGTAACCTATTAGGCTTCTCCGTCCATGGGACTCTCCAGGCAAGAATACTGGAGTGGATTGCCGTTAAGCTTCTTTATTGTTGGTACGGTGCTAAGCATTAGTACAGCGTATCGTTTTTAATTTCCACGAAACCTATTGAGATGCAAATCATTACCCTCACTTTAGAAATTTAAAAAAACCGAGTTTGGAGAAATAAGTTACTAGTCAGTGATCACTGAAGCTCTAACAAGTGGAGCCTGGATTCAAAGCCAAATCCTCTGATTCCAAACCACAAACTTTAAAACTCTTACACGTTACAGTACCCCTTTTCTCCTTGATAAGAAATCAGAGATTTGGATTTTTGAACACACACATTACAACTTATCAGAATACTAGATCTAGTCATCGTGTTTACCACCTTCTTTTATTATTTACTTATTTATTTTTGGCCACACCGCCAAAAGGTGAGCACAAAAAGGTTAGCTCTTCTCATTCCCCTCTTTCTTTGCCTTTTTGTAATCTCAGAACACTTAATCCTGATCTGGTTATGAATGGTAGTTTATAGAAGGGAAGGAATCAGAGTAGAGTTCTGTTGGATTAAGTGGACTGGATTGAATTCTCTTCATCTTTTTTTATTTTTTATTTTGACTGTGCTGCACGGCTTGCATGATCTTAGTTCCCTGACCGGGGGTTGAACCTAGGCCCTCTGTCAGTGAAAGGGTGGAGTCCTAACGGTTGGATCCTACCACCTTCTTTTATATCCCAATATTCCAATACCTAGGATCTAAGCCACAGTTGTTCAATAAGGTCCACCCCAGCATGGGTTTGAACTTACTACTTCTGACACGAAAGGGGCCATGATAGTTGTTTCTTCCGCTTTACTCATATCCGAGATGCTCCGCAAGACTCCTTGCTGGTCTCTGGTGGAGGGGTGTTTGCCTCTCTCTCATAGTAATACTGGATCAACCGCTGAACCCCAGCCTTCACTGCAGGTTTAAGTGCAGTACCGATCACTAGTTCTGTGGATCCCCCTGACGCTCCAGCCATGGCCAACAGAAGGTCATAACCCAGATCTATGACCCCATCTCAGCCTCGTTCCTTGGCCACGTCCAAACAGTTCTGAAGAGCATAATACATCGCTGTGCCCAGGTTGTAGAAGGTTCCCACTCCCGGCAACATCTGGGCTATACTGTGCACACTCTGCTCCCGCTCCTGCTCACAGTCTGTGATGGAGGGTGATCGTCGGGCTCTCTGTGGGCCCGGGTTCTCTCTAGCCCACAGATGCAGAGCAGAGGCCAGAGCATCTACTGACACTCCCCTCCCTGTGCTTCTGCTTTTCTCTAGCTCTTGAAGATGTCTGATGAGGGTCTGTGTAGCATTTACACCCCCATGGCGGTACAGCTGAAGCTGCAGGACCTGTACATCAGCTTGACAACCAGCTTTCTCCAGGGCAATCATCAGTGGCAGGCTTACCAGAAACCTGGGGAGAGGGGCCATCTGAGTGAAGCCAGGGAGGGATTTGGGAAGAAGGGTCTGGCAAGACAAGGGGTATGAGGAAGTTAGCGAGGATTCCAAGGGTGAAGGAAGATGTAGTAAGACATCCATCTGGTTTCCAGATGAAATGGCCTTTGCAGCGTGCAGCAGGAAGCAGCAAAGAAGTAGCTCAGCTGGTAACATGATGAGTGTGAAACCATGCAGGTTCGTAACAGAGTGCACTGGAGAGGGGAGAAACCAGAAACACACAAACCGTTTCCTTAAGGGCTTTAGTCCAAAAGGAGCCCAGGACTCAGGGTGAACCTCATCTGTTACCTCCAGACTTCTGTTCTTTTTTTAGCTAAAGGACTGAAAAACAGGAAACTCAACCCAATTGTTCCCACTTGACCTTCATCTTCAGGTCTTCCTCAGCATGATTTCCACCCATTTACAAGAGCTCCAAATTACCACACACTCCAGTGATTAAGAAGTGGGACTGCCTTGATGGATCTGGTAGCTCCTCGATCCTGTTCTGCTGACTCGTCTGCCCCAGGAAGACAGTAGATATACTGGCTTTCCCCTAGTATCAGTAAGAGATGTAATCTCTGCAAATATTTGTTCATCTGTTCTGGCTTCTCAAGCTTTGTGTACCTGTTGCGCACTTGGCCTCAGTATCTAAAAACTTTGATATTTGGCATTTCCAACCAGTCCCTGCCACGTTCCCACTTTAGCTCATGATAGAAGCTGGGAGATCCAGAATCAGAAGAGATTAGATGTCTATGATTCCCTTTTATTTCTCTTTTCAGTTTAAAAATTAAACTAGCAAGCTACAGTGTCTCATTGGGGATTTAGTACAGGTAGATGAATGAGAAAAAAAGTTCAAATACTTCTTTTTTTTTCTTTTTTCAAATACTTCTTATGCTGAGATGTATTACAGGCACAGTATACGCTAACTGAAAGAAAAAATGAAAAATGGAATCTGAAATAAGGACTGAGAGCTACTAAGTGGAGAAGGGCAAGGTTAACAACAGCACTGGGATGGAATAGAGTATATCTATCCTAAGTAGGGAGAAGGCAATGGCACCCCACTCCAGTACTCTTGCCTGGAAAATCCCATGGATGGAGGAACCTGGTGGGCTGCAGTCCATGGCGTCGCTGAGGGTCAGACACGACTGAGCGACTTCACTTTCACTTTTCACTTTCATGCATTGGAGAAGGAAATGGCAATTCACTCCAGTGTTCTTGCCTGGAGAATCCTAGGGGCAGGGGAGCCTGGTGGGCTGCCATCTATGGGGTCGCACAGAGTCAGACACGACTGAAACGACTTAGCAGCAGCAGCATCCTAAGTAGTGTCCAACATTTCTGCCTAGTTACTATATCCCATCTTATTTATTTATTTGTCTGTTTTGGTGTTTGTTCCAGCACACAGGATCTTTGTTACATTGTGTGGGCTTCTCTCTAGTTGTGGTGCATAGTTAGGGTGTATGGGCTTAGTTAATCTTTGGTATGTGGGATCTTAGTGCCCAGACCAGTGATCAAACTTGCTTCCCCTGGATTGGAAGGCAGAGTCTTAACCACTGAACCATCAGGGAAGTCCCTGTCCCATCTTTGAACACAGTCCTGGGAGAGCAGACTTGTCTACAATGTGGCATTGAATATCTGAAGTAAAGAATCTGGACAAATTCCTGAATCAGTTTCTCCATAAAGCACTTCAGAATAGCTGTAGAACATTTTATTAATTATGTTGTCATCATCCATGGACATTGAGAGGCTCTTAACTTGGGGATGTTTTAAGCTTTTTACCTAATTCTCCAACTAGTTCCCAAGACTCATACTGGCAGTTCTGGAAGATCTTGATAGCAAAACTCTGAATTGTGTTACCATCAACATGAGAGATGGCGTCTCAGTGAATTCAATCACCATCCAAGTTGACTGGCAGACTACCCAGCACAGAGGGTTGTGTTCACCATCATTAATAAACCTCTCAAGGTAAGTAGCTGAGTTTTTTATTTATCCAGGGCTCCCTGGGGGTCCCCCAAGATTCCTCAGAATTACTTTAGCATTGCCAGTGCCTTTTCCTTCATTGTGCTTTTTGCTCTCATGGATAAGGTGTTTGGTCCTTTTTTCCCATCTTAACAAGCTGCAGCTGCAGAATGTGAGCCTCAGGTTGTGCAACCAGCCTCTTCCAGAACCACCTCCAAAGCTAAGTTGGATAGGTGCTCAAGCAGAGGGGCTAAGGAGAAGACCACATGCAAGAGATGCTGGCAGGTTTTAGGATCTGGGAGAGGGATCTGGTTGGAGAGCAGGTTCAGAGGATGCCCAGTTTCTGAGATAGACTGCTGGAAGGTCGGGGCCCCTCCCTGGGCATTTTTTGGGAAGGAAGCCACTGGGGACAGCAAGACAAAGAAAAGGATCAGCGCAGCCTGCATCATGGTGAGTCAGCAGAACAGCCCTGCTGGAAAGAAGTAGGACTCAGAGTGAAAAGTGGGGAAAGGCTTGGATGAAGAGACTCCAGGACTGGTCAGAGCTTGGAAGTGCCTCAGCCCTTAGAAACTTCAGTTACCCTGAACATACCTCACACCCATAAAGGCTATGGGAGGTCCTCACTGTTTTGAGGAAGAAACAAACCAGAGGAACAAGAAAGTCCAAACATCTTTGCTTTGATGTCTTCGTGGCTGGAATGACTGTTTTGATTTTTTGGTTGTATCCCACTTTCCTCTTTACCCTAGCCAAAATCGCAAGGACCAGAATGCTGATAGCATCCAAAACAGTGAAGGACATAGCATGTGCAAATATTTATTCATCTCTTTCCAGCCCAGACTTTGTCCTTCTCACCTTTGTCCTATGCTGACAAATATAGGGCCTCTTCTGTTTTTGACTCTGCTAGTCCTGCCCCATATCCCTATTGTCCTAAGGTTTTACCCTGGACCTATACATGAGATGAGGGAAATTTCCTCTGTAGATTCTGAAAGGGAGAAGAGGTAAGGTAAAAAGACTGATGGTCTCTGGCAAGACTCCCCAAAATGTTTAATAAGTTCTCATTAAAAGGATACACTGGATGAAGTTCTGGGGAAACTGAAAATATTGGTAAGTTGAATGAAATCAGTACAACTTTCATGTCTCACTTTTCTAATTTTAATAGAAAACATTAAAAAAAATCTATTCATCATCTGAGTAGTAACTCTTTCCGTATCTAACCAATACTCCAAAAATTGGGAGTTTAGGTTTAAGCAGTTTCCTCTAGGGTTTAGCAGTAAAGATGGTATCTGATACCTTCTGAAACTAGTACAGGTTCCTACATATGGTTGTGGTAAAAAGTTTCCTTGGTGTTGTCACTCACTTCTGATAGATAACCAAAAGGAACAGGCCAGAGGGAAGGGCTCAGGGTCCTTCCCTCTATTTATTTTTTTTCTCTTAGTTCCCAAAAGTGGCCCCTGATGACTAAGAGCAGATAGAAGAAAGAAGAGGGGTTGGTCTGTACAGATACACTACCAAAACTGTAGGAAGCAAGAACTAGGTGCAAGGGAGGGATCCTACGCTGCCTGAAGTTGTTGTTGTTGTTTAGTCACTAAGTTGTGTCTGGCGCTTTGCAACCCCATGGACTGTAGCCTGCCAGGCTCCTTCTGTCAATGGGATTTCCCAGGCAAGAATACTGGAGTTGGTTGCCATTTCCTTCTCCAGGGAATCTTCCCGACCTGGGGATCATTGATGCCACATCTCCTGCATTGGTAGGTGGATTTTTATCACTGAGCCACCAGGGAAGTCCAGTTACCTGAATGTGTGTGTGAGTGTGCTAAGTCAATTCAGTTGTGTCCAACTCTCTACGACTCTATGGACCATAGCACACCAGGCTCCTTTGTCCCTAGAATTCTCCAGCCAAGAATACTGGAGTGGGTTGCCATTCCATCTCCCAACGGATCTTCCTAACCCAGGGATTGAACCTGCATTTCTTACATCTCCTGCATTGACATGCGTGTTCTTTACCACTAGACAGACCTTGAGAACAGTTTGCTAAATAAAATGTCAGACTCAGAAAGACATGTACCTCATGATGTCACTTGTGTGTGGAATCTTTTAAGAAAAATTGAACTCATAGATACAGAGAACAGATTGGTAGTTGCCAGGAGGTGGGGACTGAGCAAAATGGGTAGAGGAAGTCAAAAGGCACAAACTTTTAGTTAGAAAACTGAAAAGTCCTAGGAATGTGATGTACAACATGGTGAGTATAGTTAATAATACTGTGTTGTATATTTGAAAATTGCTGAAAGAATAGATCTTAAAAATTCTCATCACAAGAAAAAAGTCATAACTATACGTGGTGATGGATGTTAAATAGACTTATTGTGGTGATTGCTTTGCAATATATACAAATATCAAATCAGTATGTTGTACATCTGCAACTAATATGTCAATTACATCTCATTTAAAAGAAGAAATAAAAATGGGGATATTAATACTTGTTTTACAGAAACAAAAAAGACTTTAAGAGAATATCGTGAATAGGTGTGGGCTTCCCAGGTAGCACTAGTGGTTGAGAACCCAGTGCCAATAACGGACTTGGGTTTGATCCCTGGGTCATGTAGGTTCCCTGGAGTAAGGCATGGCAACCCACTCCAGTATTCTTGCCTGGAGAATCCCATAGACAGGAGCCTGGAGGGCTACAGTCCATAGTGTCACAAAGAGTCAGACTTAGCATACATGGATGCATGAATCAGTTCAGTTCAGTCGCTCGGTCGTGTCCAACTCTTTGCGACCCCATGAATCGCAGCATGCCAGGCCTCCCTGTCCATCACCAACTCCCGGAGTTCACTCAGACTCACGTCTATCGAGTCAGTGATGCCATCCAGCCATCTCATCCTCTGTCGTCCCCTTCTCCTCCTGCCCCCAATCCCTCCCAGCATCAGTCTTTTCCAATGAGTCAACTCTTCGCATGAGGTGGCCAAAGTACTGGAGTTTCAGCTTTAGCATCATTCCTTCCAAAGGAATCCCAGGGCCGATCTCCTTCAGAATGGACTGGTTGGATCTCCTTGCAGTCCAAGGGACCCTCAAGAGTCTTCTCCAATACCACATTTCAAAAGCATCAATTCTTTGGTGCTCAGCCTTCTTCACAGTCCAACTCTCACATCCATACATGACCACAGGAAAAACCATAGCCTTGACTAGACGGACCTTAGTCGGCAAAGTAATGTCTCTGCTTTAGAATATGCTATCTAGGTTGATCATAACTTTTCTTCCAAGGAGTAAGCATCTTTAATAAATTGTATAATCTAGAGGAAATAGACAAATTGCTAGAAACACACAACCTGCTGTGACTGAATCATGAAGTAATAAAAAATTTGAATATACCTTTAATTAGTAGGGAGACTGAATCAGTAACCAAAATTTTCCTAATATGGAAAAGCCCCAGACAAAACGGCTTTATTGGTGAATTCTACCGAACAGTTGTGGGTTTTCTTTTTCGTTCCTTTTTTTCCTGCCAAACATTTGAAGAAGGATTAACACCACTCCTTCTCAGACTCTTTCATATATCAAAGAGGAGGAGACATTTCAAACTAATTCTAGGACCCAGTATTACCCTGTTATCTGAGCTAGACAAAGACCTTGCTACTGCTGCTAAGTCGCTTCAGTCATGTCTGACTCTGTGCGACCCCATAGACGGCAGCCTACCAGGCTCCCCCGTCCCTGGGATTCTCCAGGCAAGAACACTGGAGTGGGTTGCCATTTCCTTTTCCAATGCATGAAGGTGAAAAGAGAAAGTGAAGTCGCTCAGTTGTGTCTGACTCTTAGCGACCCTGTGGACTGCAGCCTACCAGGCTCCTCAGTCCATGGGATTTTCCAGACAAGAGTACTGGAGTGGGGTGCCATTGCCTTCTCCTACAAGGAGCAAAAACTACAGAAAACGAATTTCATGAGACTATAAATGCAAAATACTAACGTGTTGAATTTGGCAGCATATTAAGAGCGTTATACAACATGACCAGGCAGGATTTATTTCTAGAATGTAAGAGTGGGTCAATATGTGAAAATCAATCAGTATAATTCACTACATTAACAGAATGAAGGAGAAAAATCACATGATCATATCAATTGATGTAGAGAAGCATCTTATATCAATAAAATATAAATAGGAAAAAGCTTGCTCAATAACAAAGGCTATGTATGAAAAACCCACAGCTAACATCATATTCAATGGTAACAAGACGGAAAGTTTTTCTTCTAAGATCAGGAACAAACATGTTTGTTTATGCCATTTTTACTCAACATAGTGTCAGATGTTCTATCCAGTGCAATTATGCAAGAAAAAGAAAACAAGATATCCAAATAGGAAATAAAAAAGCAAAATTTTCTCTGTTTGCAGAAGACATGATCATATATGTAGAAACCCCTAAATAGTTGCACCACACACACACACACACACACACACACACAAACTTATTAGAATTAATAAGCAAATTAAGCAAAATTACAGGATACAAAAACACCTCAAATTAGTCGCATTTCTATACCCTAACAATGAAAAACATGGAAAAATGAAATTAAGAGAGAAAACAATTTTTTACAACAAACTTTTTTACAACATCATCAAAAGAATAAAATAATTAGGAGTAAACAAAGGAGGCAAAAAAAACCCTGTACACTGAAAACTAGAAAACATTGCTGACAGAAATTAAATAGGCATAAATAAACAGAAAGATATCACACCCATGGACTGGCAGACTTAATACTGTTAAGATATCAATACTACCCAAAGAGACTAACAAATCTGATGCAATCTCTACCAAAATCCTAGTGATGTTTTTTGCAAAGTAGAGAAACCATCCTAATATTCACATGGGATTTCAAGAGACATTGAATAGCCAAAACAACCTTAAAAAAGAAAATAAACTTGGAGAACTTGTTTCCTGATTGCAGAACTTATTACAAAGCTCCATCGCTACAAAGAAGAAAGCAAATTTGGTGATCAAAAAGAAGTCAGTAAAATAAAAATGAAGTGGTTCCTGAAAATTTTTAAAAAGCTATAGTAATCAAAACAGTGTGATACTACATAATGACAGGTACCACACAGAAGCCTTTCTTCCAGGCCAATCAAAGCCACATTTGTGTGCTTTCATGAGCAGCTGAGCTTCAGGTAGAGAATAATCCTCTTTTTAAAAATGAAGATACCAACTAGGATACATGACTCAACAAGGCTTGCCTCCCAAGAGAATATGCTTGGGCAAATGAAAGCATTTCTTGAAAATAATTCTAGGTTAGCCCTAACAGATAACTGAATGAGAGACTTTGCTTAACATATGGGGAACTTATAAAAATCAATGAGAGAAACAAAAGAAAGTTTCAGTTTAAAAAATAAGCTAGGGACAAAATTTGCAAAAACACACAAAAACCAGTATGGTATAGGCATAGAAATAGAGATATAGACTAATGGAATACAACAGAGAACTCAGAAGTAAATCTTTGCTTATGTGCTGCTGCTGCTAAGTCACTTCAGTCGTGTCCGACTCTGTGTGACCCCAGAGATGGCAGCCTACTAGGCTCCTCTGTATCTGGGATTCTCCAGGCAAGAACACTGGAGTGGGTTGCCATTTCCTTCTCCAATGCATGAAAGTGGAAGTAAATGTGAAGTCGCTCAGTCGTGCCCGACTCTTAGCGACCCTATGGACTGCAGCCTACCAGGCTCCTCTGTCCATGGGATTTTCCAGGCAAGAGTACTGGAGTGGGGTGCCATTGCCTTCTCCTTTGCTTATGTAGTTAAATAATTTTTTACAAGTGCGTTGAAACCATTGAATGAGATACATGGTGCTGAGACAACTGGATATTCACATGCAAAAGAATGAAGTTTGACCCTTCCCTTATATTATATACAAAAATTAACTCAGAATGGTTTAAAGGGACCTCCCTGGTGGTCCGGAGGCTAAGACTCTGCGCTCCCAATAGTGTCTGGGTTTGATCCCTGGTCCCACATGCTGCAACTAAAGCTCCTGCATGCTACAAGGAAGAATGAAGATCCAGTGTGCTGCAACTAAAATCTGGCCCAACCTAAAGAAATAAAAATATTTTTTAAAAGAATGGATTAAACACAAACATAAGAACTGAAACCGCACAATTCTTAGAAGAAAACATTGGGAAAAAATCTTCATGACATCATATTTGGTAATGATTTCTTGGATATGACACTAAAAATACAGGTAAAAAAAGAAAAATAGATAACTTAGACTTCATAACAACTTAAAGTAATAAACTTTTAAAACTTTTGTGCATCAAAGGGCACTAACAACAGAGTGAAAAAGTAACCCACAGGATGGGAGAAAATATTTGCATATCATAGAGCTGATGAGAGGTTAATATTCACAATATATAAAGATCTCCTACAACTTAACAACAAATAATTCAATTTAAAAATGTGCAAAGCGAGGCTTCCCAAGTGGTTCGGTGGTAAAGAATCTGCCTGCCAATACAAGAGACACAGGACATGCAGTTTCGATCCCTGTGTCAGGAAGATCCCGTGGAATAGGAAATGGCAACCCACTCCAATATTCTTGCCTGAAAAATACCATGGATGGAGGAGCCTGGCAGGCTGCAGTATCTGGGATCACAAAGAGTCGGACATGACGGAGCACACACATATCACACATAAGATTACTTCCAGCATTAAAAAAAAAAAATATGCAAAGGGGAATTCTTTGGAGGTCCAGTAGTTGGATCTCTGGTGGGGAACTAAGGTCCTGCAAGATGAGTGGTGCTGCCAAAAAAAGGGGAGGTAGGGAAGGGACTTGAATAGACATTTCTCCAGGAAAGACGTACAAATGGCCAGCAAACACATTAAATATGTTCAACATTATTAATCATTAGGAAAATGCTAATCAAAACCACAGTGAAAGACTATTTCACTCAATCTAAAAGTCTGTCACAAACGGGTGAACAAAATGTGGTATATATGTGGCCTTCCCTGGTGGCTCAGAGGTTAAAGCGTCTGCCTGCAACTCGGGAGACTTGGGTTCGATCCCTGGGTTGGGAAGATCCCCTGGAGAAGGAAATGGCAACCCACTCCAGTATTCTTGACTGGAAAATTCCATGGACAGAGGAGCCTGGTGGGCTATACTCCATGGGGTAGCAAAGAGTCGTACAATGGGATAAAAAGTAAGGAAATTTGTAACATTGATGAACCTTGAGATCTATGTGCTCAGTTGCGTCCAACTCTTTGTAACCATATGGATTGTAGGGGTCCATGGGGTCCTGGCTCCATCCATGGGATTTTCCAAACAAAAATACTGGAGTGGGTTGCCAGTTCCTACCCCAGGGGATCTTCCCAGTCAGGGATCGAACCCATATCCCTTGAGTCTCCTGCATTGGCAGGTGCATTCTTTACCACTGAACCCAGGGAAGTCCCTGAGCTGAGTCTTGAAGGCAGAAGTTTAATCTGGAGGGCAGGTAGAAGACATGACAAAGCATTGAGAGAAAAAGCCTGCTTTTGAAGAAAGGAAAGTAGTCCAAGATGAAGATAACTCCAGTATAAATTAGGTGTGTGGGTGGCATGGTCCGAAGGCTGCCAAGGTTAGTCAAAGACCAGACACACTCAGAGGCTCTGGACTCTGTCCTAAAAGCAGTGGGGGAAATATCAAGTGCTCTGGACAGGGAAGTGAAAGGATCAAACCATGTTTTAGAAAGATAACTCAAATGTGCATGGGCACTCAGTCATGTCCAACTCTTTGCTAACCCCTGGACTGTAACCCACCCGGCTCCTCTGTCCACGGGATTTCCTAGGCAAGAATATTGGAGTGGGTTGCCATTCCCTTCTCAGGTATATTCTCGACCCAGGGGTTGAACCCTGGGGCTCCTGCACTGCAGGAAGATTCTTCAACACAGAGCCACTTGGGAAGCCCGATCACTCAAGAGGGAATGTGAAAGATGGACTTAGGAGAAGGGGAGATAGAAGAGAGGAAAACAAGCAGGACAGCTGCCACAGGGATCTCAATCAGAGATGACAAACAGCAATGACCAGGAAGAGATCTAGGAGTCAAAATTACAGAAACTTTGGATGGTTTCTATATAAGGGTGGTGGCTGGGGGCTGAGGGGAGGAGGAAATGGAGAGTTAATGTTTAATGGGTAGATTTTCAGTTTTGCAAGATGAGAAAGTTCTGGAGATGGACCGCAGAGAAATGTGAACACAGTTCATAGTTACAGGCCAGCTATTGAACTGTACACTTAGAAATGGTTAAGATGGCAAATTTTATGATATGTGGTTTTTGGGTTTTTTTTTACCACAATTAAAAAAAAAAAAACTAAACTGGGAATTCCTTGGTAGTCCAATGATTAAGACTTGATACTTTCACTACCATGGGCTCAGGTTCAATTC
Source organism: Aepyceros melampus (assembly GCA_006408695.1). Classification (NCBI taxonomy): domain Eukaryota; kingdom Metazoa; phylum Chordata; class Mammalia; order Artiodactyla; family Bovidae; genus Aepyceros; species Aepyceros melampus. The sequence goes on along the minus strand of SJXQ01009450.1, from coordinate 25,170 downwards.
CTGGTCAGGGAATTAAAATCCCACAAGTTTTGTAACGTGTCTTAAAAAAAAAAAAGTAAACCAGAAAAAAGAGGAAGCAAGACAATTATTTTCTTTTAAGTTCCTTTTTTCTAATGAAGAGGACAATTTTTTTTCAAATTGAATAGACTCACAGGATACCAGAAAATAGGTGAAAAAAGACCCATACTTAATATATTAGTGTGCCAGGGCTGCCATAACAAAATACCACAGACAGGATGATTTAAACAAAAGGAATATATTTCTCACGATCTGGAGGCTAAAAGTCCAAGGTCAAGATGTTGGCAGGTTTGGTTAATTCTAAACCTCGCTCCTTAGCTTGCAGATGGCTGCTGCCTTGCTGTTCCCACACATGGCCTTTCCTCTGTGTATACGCATTTTTGGTGTCTCTTCCACTTCTTATGACACCAGTCCCATTGGATTACAGTCCCATTCTTATAATTTCATTTAACGTTAATGGTTAATGGCCCTCTGCCCTCTCCTTAAAGACCCCCTGAACAAATACAGCCACATTGTGGGTTAGGACTTCAATCTATGAATTTTGTTATAAACGATTCAGTTTATAACACTTAGAGACATTATCATGTAATACCAAGAATAAAAACTATGAATAAGAATTTAAAACATGGAAAGAAAATTCAGTTTTTCAGTTATACCACCCATATTTCAAGCACCCAGTAGACACGTGGGGCTGGTGTCCACCATATTAGACAGCACAGATAGAGAATATTTCCATCTTCCCTCAAATTTCTGTTGGATAGCAGTGGTCTGGAAATTGTGGAAGAAGTTATAAAACCCCTAAGATTGTATTTTAATACACCCCTCAGTTCCTCTTCTCTCCCTTAATCAGACAGATCATCCTGATTCCAACTATCTGAAATTTCAACAAGGACGTAAGATTTATATCATCTCTGATTTTCAATGTGTGGATTAGCGCATTGATGAAAGACTTGCTGGCCTGGCAGCATTCTTGCTCCTGGGGCCGTTTGATCATTGGGAAATCTCAATTTATTGCAGTACCCAGAGTCTGAAAGAATAAAGCAAACATGTATATGTCTTAAGGAGTCATATGATTTTATGATGAAAAGAAAAACTTTTTGTTTGTTTGAGGTATGAGGATTCTCTTTACTTAGCACGAATACTGATAGACTAACATAATCAGAGTTGATTTATTCCATTCCATACCTGAGGATTAGGATAAGGGAGTCAGTGACAATTTTAAATTCAATTTAATTCCTTCTGTGCATAACCTCTTTATTTATGTAAAGCATAAGGTTACTAGGAAAAGTATCTAAGTCATGGCCCTTGAATAAGGCCCCCAATGGTAGGAGTTGAGATCACTTCAGCAGTCTTGTCCTCTGAGGCCTTGATTGTTGTTTGTCTCCTCTGGGTGATTCACATCTGTGCTGCCTCCCAAGCCCTCCTCCCTAGTCTCCAGTAGAGAGGTATTTACCTTTTTTTAATAGTAATACTAGATCAGCTACTGAATCCCAGATTTCACTGAAGATTTAAGCACAGAGCTCACCAATAGCCCCTGGTCCCCTGACAACCTGGGCATGATCTATGGTCCCAGGTCTACGGCCCCATCTCAGCCTCACACTTCAGGTCTGTTGTAGTTCTGAGCAGCAGGGTACAAAGCTATGTTTGACTTTGTCGATTCCCACTCTTGGCGACAGCTGGACTACATTGTACACATGCTGCTCTTGCTCATACTAACTTTCTAGAGTAGAGAAGGCACATCTTTCCCTCCTGGATAAGGCTGAACCCTGCCTAATAACTGCAGTGCAGAGACCAGAGCACTCCCTGGGAGGCCCCTCTCTGAGCTACTGTCCATCCGGCACCTTGTTTTCGGTTGAAAAAAAACTTACTTGGCTTTCATGTTGTCCAGGTTATAAAGATGAAGCTGCAGGGGCTGGGGATCAGCCTGGTGATCAGCTTGCTCCAGGGACATTCTTGGCAGTAGAGCCTGGCAGAACTAGAAGTCTCCAGAGGGTGGCTGGATCCCAGAGATGAAGGAAAAGATAGCAGGGTCTTTTCTGGGCTCCACATGAAGTGAGAACCACAGGGTAAAGCGGGAGGCACTCAAGGAGCAGGTCATGATGGGTCTCAGTGATGCTTAGCCAGATCAGACCACGCTAGACTAGAAGACAGGCATTCACACTGTTTCCTCTGGGCTGTGGTCTGAAGGAGCCCAGGGTTCAGTTGGAAGATATCTTCCCCATCAACTCCCAGCCTCCCTTCCTTTTCAGTTTGGGGCCAGGGAGTAGGGAATGGGAATCAGTTGCTCTTCTTGGTCTACCCATCCAGATTACCAGGGGCTTTTTCCTGCTTCATGTGGGCCCATTCATGAAGGTATAGGGCCCCAAACTAATGCACAATCCAGTCACTGAGATGTGAAAGCACTCTGGGAGGTCTAAACTCACTCTGCCCAGTTCTCCATCCCATGAGGAGGAAAGTTGGTTGCTTTCCCCAACAATCAGCAAGGGACATGCCCTCTACAAATATTTGCCCATTTGTATTGACTGGTCAAACCTTGTCCCTCTGTTACATACTCAGTCTCAAAATGCATTGGCACTTCCTATGGGTCCTGCCACATTCTACCTCCAGCTCACAAAAGAAGCTGTGGAGGGAATTCCCTGGTGGTCCAGTGGTTAAGTCAGGAAAACAAGATCCCATGTGATGCAACACACACACACACACACACACACACACACACAAGCTGTGGAGACCCAGAGTTAAAAGAGATCAAATAACAGTGATTCTGATCTAGAAGCAACATTTAATTTCTCTTTTCAGTTTAAAAATGAACACAAACAAGTTACAGCACCCAGTTGGGAATTAAAAAGTAAAAGGTAGATACATGGGGAAAGATTACAATATCCTTCATGTCTAGTACGTAATACATCCCCAGTACCTGACAAAGAGAAATTGGGAAAAAAATAGAGACTAGGACTTATTAAGAGATGGGGCAAAGCTGACTCTGGTCAGATGGCTTTTAGCATTGGCATCAAATGAATAGATACTTCTGCCCTAAGCTGTCTCAACATTTCTAATTACCTGTTGTGCCCAATCCTTGTACATGATCCTATCAGAGACATTTGAGAAAGGAAATAGGGTGCCTTGGAGGCCTTCCCTATCCAAAAATATTCTGGACTTGCGTCTTTATGAATTCCACTAGAATGTGCATCAGAATGGTTGTGGAACGCTTGATAAAGTACAGCTGGTCTCGCATAGGCATTGTGAAGTCTCTCATCTCAGGGCTGCTCACTAGCCGGTTGCTGACTGCTTGCAAATGCTCCCAGGACTCATCCGTGCACTTCTGGGTGACGTCAACGGCAGCAGCCTTAAACTCTGTTACCAGCTCAGTGTAGGGAGCTTCTCAGCAAATTCAGCTATCATTTTTGCTGTCTCATAGAGCACCCACCTATTTTCCTGCTTACATGCCTCCAAAAGGGTAACTGAGCGCTGCACCCGCCTAAGCTCCCCTGGGGATCCTCCCAGATCCTTCAGAATGACCTTAATTTGGCCAATCCCTTCTCCTTCATTGTGCTTTTTGCTCTCACGGATGAGGGTTTCAGTGGTGTCCTTTCCTCCTCTCTTAACAAGCTGGAGGTGCAGAATGTGAGCCTCAGTTGTGCAACCAATCTCTTCCAAGACCACCTCCAAAGCTAAGTTGGATAGGTACTCAGGCAGAGGGGCTAAGGAGGGGGCCACATGCAAGAGATCTTGGCAAGTTTTAGGGTCTGGTAGAAGGATCTGGTTGGAGAGCAGGTTCAAAGGATGCCCCGTTTCTGAGGTGGACGGCTGGAAGGTCAGGACCCCTTCCTGGGCATTTCTTGGGAAGGCAGCCACTGGGGACAGCAAGACACAGCAAAGGAGCAGTATGGCCTGCATCACGGTGGGTCAGCAGAACAGCCCTGCCGGAAAGAAGCAGTGCTCAGACTGGGAAGTGGCCAAAGGCTCGGGATGAAGAGACTCCAGGACTGGCCAGGCATCGAAAGTGCCTCAGCCCTTGGAAACTTCAGTCGTCCGGGACGTCAGAACTCATGGGCTATGGGAAATATTTACCTGCTCCTGGAAAAAAAAGAAGCCAGAAGAATGAGATGATCTGAACACGTCCTTTGCCTCCGTGCCTCTCTTGATCTGAATGACCGCTTTCTAGATCTGACCTTCTCTTTATCTCAGTCAAAACAGTTGACCCCTCTGAAAACCTCAGTTGACCTCATTGAAAACAGTGAAGGACACAACCTTCACAAATATTTATCTGCCTCTTCTTAGTTCAGGCTTTGCCCTTACCTTTGCCCCGAAGCTGAAATCAGGTTTCTCTCTCTGTGGATACTGCCCCATATCCCTCTCACCTTAGGATTTCTCTAGACCTAAACTTAGATCAGAAAATTTCCTCTGTGTCTTCTGGGGAAGAGGGAGGTGAAAGGCAGCAATGCAAGTGATTTCTGGATAGGAGACACCAAAATAGTTCTTTTAAATTATTTATTTTCTAATTGAAGTATAGTTGATTTACAATGTTGTGTTTCAGGTGTATAGCAAAGTGATTCACATATATATATATATATATATATATATATCTGAATTATACATATATTCTTCAGATTCCTTTCCATTATTGGTTATTACAAGATATTGAATACAGTTCTCTCTGCTATACAGTAGGTACTTGTTTATCTATTTTACATAGGGTAGTGTGTACCTATTAATCCTAAACTCCTAATTTATCCACTCCTGCCTTACAGTTTCCCTTTTGGTAACTGTAAGTTTGCCCCAAAATACTTCTTATTCAATGAACTTAATAGGTAGAGAAATAGAACAATAGAATCCACCAGCTGCTGCTGCTGCTGCTGCTGCTAAGTCGCTTCAATCGTATCCGACTCTGTGTGACCCCATAGACGGCAGCCCACCAGGCTCCCCCGCCCCTGGGATTCCCCAGGCAAGAACACTGCCATGGGTTGCCATTTCCTTCTCCAGTGCATGAAAGTGAAAAGTGAAAGTGAAGTCGCTCAGTCATGTCCGACTCTTAGCCACCCCGTGGACTGCAGCCCACCAGGCTCCTCTGTCCATGGGATTTTCCAGGCAAGAGTACTGGAGTGGGGTGCCATTGCCTTCTCTGAATCCACCAGCAAGTCAGACCAAATAAGAGCAACTTCTCAGTTTTTACATTAATTCCGGTGCAGTTCCTTAATTAAACGTGTCTATTATCTTACTCGGAGAAGGCAATGGCACCCCACTCCAGTACTCTTGCCTGGAAAATCCCATGGACAGAGGAGCCTGGTGGGCTGCAGTCCATGGGGTCGCTAAGAGTCGGGAACGACTGAGCGACTTCACTTTCACTTTTCACTTTCATGCACTGGAGAAGGAAATGGCAACCCACGCCAGTATTCTTGCCTGGGGAATCCCAGGAAGGGGATGCTGGTGGGCTGCCGTCTATGGGGTCGCACAGAGTCGGACACGACTGAAGCGACTTAGCAGCAGCAGCATTATCTTACTACCCCTTTTCTAAGCCAGTATCAGAATGTAAGGAATCGGGCTTCATTTCTCAACCAGGGGTCTAGGAGAGAAACTGCAGTCTGAACAATAAGGAACGATGGCATATGGTGCCTCCTAAAACTGGTACAAAGCACACGTGTGACCATGGCATCAAGGTTTCTCTCTGGTTCCGTAACCCACCATGGCACACAGCTAAAGGGAACAGATCCATGAAGAGATCCCAGGTCCCTCCTCCTATCTTATTTACTCCTCTCAGTCCCAGGAGGGCCCCCTAATAAGCAAGAAGAAATCAATCCCTAGAATAAGAGAAGTCAGTCTTCAGGGAGCTACAGGGACACATTCCTAAAACTGGGAGAACCAGATGTAGAGATATCCAACACTGTTGCCTGAAATTCTTGGACCCTAAACGCACAGGGAACCTCAACAATCTACTGCTTCTGTACAGCTGTTAGGTCTTTGGATCCTGCCCAAATTCTCCCGTTTCTGACTTGAGTTCCCCATCCACGACTGGACCCTCCAGTACTACGATCAGGTCGTCCTCAATATGACAACTACTTTTCTTTGAAATTGCTTGCATTTCCAACTCTGGTGTCTTGGGAATGACAGGGGAGAATGTGTAAATGTGAGGGGATGGAGAGTGATGGCTCATTTGTCTCCAGGACTGAGGAGAGGAATAATAGAGGGGTGAAGACAAAGTCTGGTCCCTCCAATCAGACTCCCTGCCTACGCTTCTGTCATCTGCTACCTGTTCCTCATCAGTTCCCATTAGCTATCACTCCTTGAGTGATGGGTTTTTTTGTTGTTGTTTTAATTAACAGTTCATTTTTGGGAATTCTCTGGCTGTCCAGTGGTTAGGACTCCAGACTTCCACTGAAGGGAGCACAGGTTCAATCCTTAGTCAGGGAACTAAGACCCTGCACGTCACATAATGTGGTAGTAAAATAAAATAAATTGGCTCAAGAAATTGAGTAAAAAAAAAGTTTATTATTTTAGTAGAAAAACTGAGCAAGAACTACAGGATTTCCAAATATTCCCTCTTCCCCAGCCCCCAAGTTTCCCTATTTTTAACATCTTCTACTGGTGTGGTACCTTAGTTAATTTGATTGTTATATTATTTAAAATGTTATGTATTGTTATTATTACCTAGGTCCATAGTTTACATTAGGGTTCAGTTCTTTGCATTTGCACAGTTCTATCATACCAAATGTAAGTCATAAAACTTTACAGTATCATACAGAATACTTCCACTGTCCTAAAAATCTTGGGTGCTGTTTTCAGTTGCCAATCCCTATCAGTCTGGTCTCCCATCAAAGTAACTTCACCAGCCCCCTAGACCAGCATGGCTGGGACCTAAGTAATCAGTAATGGTCTTGCTATTATCCCCTTGGGACCCCAGACCTGCTCTCCTTTCGCTGGCTAACAGGAGGGCCCTCGGGCCTTGCCCTAAAGAGACTTCGGGTTCCACACTGGCTGAAGCTTTCTTCCTCCTCTGAGTGACTCAAAGCATGTAAAATACTCAGGGTTCAGCATGTGTGGACTCCACAGGAAGTTTTCCTATAGGGTCAGAGAAGTTGAAAATGCAGTAGGAAGAACCAGCTTGTTCTTTCTAGATCACCAGATTGCTAGTATTAAGGACTACTTTATGCTTAATTTTGCATGGGTGAGGATCAGTAAGCATGGTGAAAGTGGAAGCATGTGAAGTGGAAGTCACTCAGTTGTGTCCAGCTCTTTGCCACCCTATGGACTATACAGTCCATGGAATTCTTCAGGCCAGAATACTGGAGTGGGTAGCCTTTCCCTCCTCCAGGGGATCTTCCCAACCCAGGGATCAAACCCAGGTCTCCTGCATTGCAGGCGGATTCTTTACCAGCTGAGCCACAAGGGAAGCCCATTGTTTACCTAAGTGAAAGTGAAAGTGAAGTCGCTCAGTCGTGTCCAACTCTTTTCGACCCTACGGCACCAGGCTCCCTTGTCCATGGGATTTTCTAGGCAAGAGTACTGGAGTGGGTTGCCATTTCCTTCTCCAGGGAATCTTCCCGTCAGGGATCAAACCCAGGTCTCCTGCATTGTAGACAGATGCTTTACTGTCTGAGCCACCAGGGAATTGTTTACCTAGACCTCTCCCTAATCTGAACAGTTATTTCCTGAATCTCACTTCTACTCTACCTCAGCTGGAAATAAAGAGGGCCAGAAAGCTAATGGTTTCCAAGGAAAGGGAAGGACGTGACGTTTGCAACGTTTACTCATCTTTCTTGCCCAGTCTTTCCCTATGCCCCATGCCAACAGACTGACTTTTCCTCCGTGTCTCCTGCTTCTTCCTGATGCATTAAAAAAAAATAAGTTTGGCTGTGTAGGGTCTTAGTTGCAGCATGTGAGATCTTTTCTTGTGGTGCAAGAATCCTCTAGTTATGGTGCTCAGGCTTAGCTGCTCAGTGGCCTGAGGGATCTTAGTTCCCTGACCAGGGATTGAACCTGTGTCCCCCAAGTTTCAAGGTGGATTCTTAACCACTGGGCCACCAGGGAAGTCCTCTGATGCTTCTTTTTAATAATTTGAGGTATAGCTGATATACAATATGACATAGCAATTCACAATTTTGAAGGTTATTCTCCATTTAGTTGTTATAAAATTACTGCCTATATTCCGTTATCCTCGTCGCTTTATACATAGCAGTTTGTACCTCTTAATGCTCTACTTCTAAATTGCCCCTCCCCCTTCTGTTTACTATAGTACTTTGGCCACCTCATGCGAAGAGTTGACTCATTGGAAAAGACTCTGATGCAGGGAGGGATTGGGGGCAGGAGGAAAAGGCGACGACAGAGGATGAAATGGCTGGATGGCATCACCAACTCAATGGACGAGTTTGAGTGAACTCCGGGAGTTGGTGATGGACAGGGAGGCCTGGCGTGTTGCAATTCATGGGGTCGCAGAGTTGGACACAACTGAGCAACTGAACCGAACTTCTGTTTCCCAAACAGAAATAGTTTGTTTGCTATAGACCAAGTCGTTTTTTTTTCTTAAACATATATTCACAAGTTTACTGTATTTTTCAGATTCCATATACATGTGATAGTTTTTGTCTGACCTATTTTCATTAAGCATAATACCCTTCCAGTCCGTTCATGTTATTGCAAATGGCAGAATTTCATTCCTTTTTATGGCCAAGTAATATTCCATCACATATTTGCCACATCTTACCCATTTTTCTGTTGATGGACACTTAGGTTATTTCTATATTTTGGATATGGTAAATAATTATGAACACTGGAGTGCATATATCTTTGTGAATTAGTGTTCTCATGTTTTTCAGATATCTACCCTGGATTGGAATTGCTTGTTCATATGGCAGTTCTATTTTTAGGGTTTTTTTTAGGAACCTCCATACTGTTTTCCACAGTGGCTACACCAATTTATGGGGTTGACAGAAAAGTTCATTTGAGTTGTGCCAGCCCAATATGGCAGCCCACTGCAGTGTTCTTGTCTGGAGAATCCCAGAGGCGGGGGAGCCTGGTGGGCTGACGTCTATGGGGTTGCTGCACAGTATGTTCCTATCAACAGTGTACAAGGGTGCCCTTTTCTCTATATCCTAACATTTATTACCCATGGTCTTTTTGATGACAGCCACTCTGATAGGTATCAGATGATATCTCATTGTGGTTTCAATTTGCACTTCTCTGATGATTAACGACATTGAGCGTTTTTTCATGTTCCGATGCATATTTTTTGCCTGTTCCAATGCATATTCTTTTAACCCTAAAGATTTATCCTAGACAAAGGATCTTTGTCTAAGAGGTAAGAATGTTTTTGTGTCTTTTGTAGGGAAAGCAAGAGAAAAGGGAAGGCTGATGGTTTCTTTTAAACCTAACAGTTAAAAGTTCTTTCACAAAGATGCAGGTGGAGGGTTGGGGTATTTAGATTGGTAAGTCAGATCAACATTGGCAACTTTAAATTTTACATGTTTAATTCGATGCCAAACACCAACCAAATGTATTCATCATCTGAAAATATTGCATCTCAGCCTTACTTCAGTGGCAGGAACTGGGCTCAATCTGGCATTTTGAAGGTGATCACAGGAAAGAATATGAGAATGGGAGCCTTTTTAAAATGCTCCAACACCCACACTCATCATGTCACAAGACCCCTCATCTAGTGCTGGGACCCACCTCCAGCAGAAAGCCAAAACAACAGACCACTAAGCGGGGTCCAAGGTGCCTTCTGTATTTCATCCACACCTCTCCTTTGCCAAGGAGTGCTATTAAAACCAAAGAAGAGGAATAAGTCTCCAGAGAGCTACTGAGGCACACTGATAAAACTGGGAGAAGGAAGAAGTAACAGGAGGCCAACACTGTTGCCTGGACTTCCTGGACTCTAAATCCATGGGGAAGTCGGGGGCTCCACAGCTGCTGTCCAGTAAGAGGAGTTTCCAGGTCCTGTATGCCCCTCCAAACTCGGATTCAAAGTCACCACCTAAAAATGGGGTTTATCTCTGCCCTGGGCATCTGCATCTTCAGTCGCTCTCATCATCATCCTCAATCTGAAACCGTTTCTTCTTCCGGATTCCTGGAACTCCCAACTCTGGTGCTATGGGAATGACAGGGATGAGAAGTGAGAGGCGATCTAAGTATGTTATGGAGAAGGAGGATGGTAGCATTTATCTTCTGGACTGGAGAGAAGAGTGCTAGAGGTTAGAAGAAAAAGCAGGTCCCGACCAGACTCCCCCACTTCTGCTCCCACCTTTGTCTTCCTGCTCCTCATCGCTGTCCAGCAGTTGTCGCTTCTTGGGTGCCATTATCAGCTGCTCTTTCCCACCATTGGTCCCTTCCTCTGAAACAACCACAAGTGGCATGAAATTAGGGAACTAGGTTCTTGTAGTCTCAGAAGTCTTGTAGACCCTCTTGATCGATATGGCTAGCACGTGTTAAGTATACAGTAGCTAAGTGGTCCTGGTATTACCCTCTGGCGACACTCTCTTTTTCTGGGCTAACAGAAGGGTCCTCAGGGCATGTGCTCGGTGCTCCTTTTGGTCTCCTCCTCTTGTTGATGCTCCTCTTCCTGTTGGTGCTCCTCCTCTAGGCCTGGCTCCCCAGGGACCTTAGATCCTAATCCTAACTGAAGCTTTTCCTCCTCTTCTGCTTGGCTCAAGGAAGCTGCCATCCTCCGGAGCTGGGTGGGACTCAGTTTGGCTGGAATTCGCCAGAAGGTTTCCTACAGGGGCAAAGGAGTTGAAAGCAGGAACAATGGGAAAGGAGAAGCCTCTAGCTCACCAGATTTTGATATTACTCACTGAATACACACGAGCCTACATTGGTGAAGCGCCACAAGGGTTGTGAACTCTCATTGCTTATTAATCTAGTCTATGCCCAGTGTCTAGCACAGGGCCAGAGAATATAGTTGTTAATTACTTAAGTAAATGAATGGATTCTGGGGATCTAAAAGTGAGTCAAATACGATCCGTGTTTCAAGGATCTCACGATCAAACAGGATAAAGAACCAATGTACTATAACAATGTACTGTAACACCACAGGACTGAGGCTATACTGAGGGAATGAACAAACCACAGCCACCAAAATGATTACAGTCGGCCCTCTGTATCTGCGGGTTTCATATCCATGGATTCAACCAACTATAGACCAAAAACATTGGGGAAAGAAATGAAAAATTCCAGAAAGGTCCAAAACCAAAACTTAACTTGCTGCACACTGACAACTATGTACATAGCATTTAAATTGTATTAGTTATGACAAGTAATCTATAGAGACTATATGCAAAGATTATACGCAAATACGATGCTGTTTTACATTAGAGACTTCAGTATCTGGTGAATTTTGGTAGACAGTGTGGTTGAAGGAGTGAAAGAAACTGCTTTCCTGAGGAAGTGACAGCTGAACTAAAACTCTTGAAGGTCGGGCGGACTGTTCATCAGGAAGATGGGTGATCGGCTACCTGTGTATGTGGTTGGAACGTTCCAATAGGGGGAACTGGCATGATTGTTTACAGGTATGAAAACGTCTGTTTGGAGGATGGAAAGAGCTCAGGATGACTACAGGTGAGGCAGGTTTTGGGTGCCATGATTGTGAGGCTGCAAAGCTCGGCCAAGGCCAGATACATCACTCAGAGGCTGTGGACTTTGTCCTGCACACAGTGGGGAACACCAAGTGCTCTGATCAGGGGAGTGATATAATCAAAACTATATTTTAGAAAGATAATTTGGAAGCAGTGTGGAAGATGGACTTAGGAGAAGAGAAGATAGGCGAGGAGAAGTTTAGCAGGATAGCTGCTGCAGGAGTCATGGTCAGAGATGAAAGGGAGTGAGGAGAAAATGTATCTTAAAGAGGCAACAACATGCTTGGCTGATGCCGTAACTGGTGTATTTACCTGTCCAGAGACAGGAGGCCGAACCCCTAGCTTTCGCAATAGCTGTTGAAACTGTTCATTTTCCATCGCTTCTTCATTTTCTTCTGTCAGTGGCACCAACGGAACTGCCTGGGAGCAGCCTAGGACAGGACCCAGTCACATGGTGAAGATGTGAAGAGCTGGCCCTCTAGCCCATGGCAGGTCCCCAGCAGCCTCCAGACCCCAGTCCTCCCGAATCCGTCACTTATTCACTCACTGGCCTCTTCCCGATCATCTGCTGCTCTGATGAGGCAGTTCTGGAGCCAGAGGAGGGGAGTAGAAAAGCCTGAGGGAATGTGGGAAACTCACAACTGGTCCATACAACCAACCCCACCATCTGAGACATCTCTCCCAACCAAGCCCTCACCTTCCTGGTGCAGACTTTGCCCAAGGTATTCAGCTGAAAGGACGGAGCCACCCTGGGCTTGCTCTGCTTCTGAGCCATCTTCTTTCTCTTCATCCTCTTCATTCTCTTTCTCTGGCACATTTTCTTCGTCTTCTAGATCTTCCTGGCAAAAATCGTGCAAGGATTCTTCTTCATTAGGCTACAATTCATTGGGGTGAGAAATGGAACAAAGGAGACAAGTTAAGGAACTGCGTGGAGTCCTCTGGTTCCTGACTACCCAGCTCAGGGGGACCTATTCAGAAGAGCCTGAGGCAGGAAGAATCTGGGTGGCTACTTCTAAGGAGCACTGCATGGGGAGAGGGGTGGGAGGGAGGCATGCCCAGCTGGCAGAGCCAGGGCAAGACTGTTACCAAGCTCGAGGGTGCCAGTTTCTTCCGGCGTTTCTTGTACAGCTCCCGCCGCTCAGCCACCAGCCCCAGAGACAGCAGTTTATCCACTATTCGGGCCCGTGAGCGTTTGGCTGTAATGTTCTTCATGATATTACCCAGGACATCTACATAGAGAGAAAGTGTGAACAGCCAAGAGTAACAGGGAAAGGGACTAGTAAAGGAAACAGAGAACAGTCTTTGGAAAGGGGATAACTCAATTCACTCAAAAAGACACCACAAAAAAAACCAGTATGGAGGTCTTTCAAGAAACTACAAGTAGAATTATCATATAACCCAGCAATTCCACTCTTGAGTATATATCCGAAAAAAATAAAAACACTAATTCGAAGATACATGTACTCCAATGTTCTTGGCAGAATTATTCACAATTGCCAAGGTATAAAAGCAACCTAAGTGCCCATAAACAGACGAATGAATAAAGAAGATGTAATACACACACAGGGCTTCCCAGGTGGCTCAGACAGTAAAGAATCTGCCTGCCACGAAGGAGACGTGAGTTCAATCCCTGGGTAGGGAAGATCCCCTGGAGAAGGAAATGGCAACCCACTCAAGTATTCTTGCCTGGGAAATCCCATGGACAGAGGAGCCTGGCAGGCTACAGTCCACAGGGTTGCAAAGAGTTAGGTACAAATTAGTAACTAAACAACAATAATAATATACATATACACAGGAATACTACTCAGCCATTAAAAAAAAAGAATGAATTTTTGCCATTTGTGGCAATATGGATGGACTTGGAGGGCATTATGCTAAGTGAAATAATTAAGACAGAGAAATATTATATGATGTCATTATATGTGGATTCTAAAAAAAAACAACAAACGAATATAACAAAAAAGAAGCAGACTCACAGATATAGAGAACAAATTAGTGGTTACCAGTGGGAAAGGAGGAGGGGCCATTAGGGGTGGGGGATTAAGAGCTGCAAGCTTAGCTATAAAACAAGCTACAGGGACACGTATTGTACCACATGGGGAGTATAACCAATATTTTTTAACAATGATAAATGGAGCATAAAATTTAAGAATTAGTGACTATAGTGAATCATACTACAGTGAATTGTACACCTGTAACTTATATAATTAAAAAAGGAAAAAATATCTTTAAAAACAAACAAAAGCGACACCACAAATAGAGCAGGTGGACAGAAAGAAGAGTATAAGCCTTCCTTGGGAAGAGGAAGCAGCAGGAAAAGAAATGGACAGCTTGGCTCTCCTCTCAGAGGCTCCCTGAGCTTCCTCCTCACTCACCATCGGAGTCCTGAAACTCCTCAAAAAGCCGCTGCAGCTCCAGCTCCTGATCCTCCGTCCACAGCACAATCTGGGTTCCTTTCCTATTTAGGGAGGTGTCAGCAGAAGCGGGTGCTCAGGGGCTGCGTGGTGGATTCCCCAAATCAGTTCCCTCCAGAGCATGTGCCACTACCTCTGGAAGTCCTTGACGCTGTCAGCCAGTCCCAGCCGCACCAGATGGTGGATGACCTGCCTGCGTGTCCGAGGAGCAGTTTTCAGGTGCGCCAAAATGGTGTCCACCACATCCTGACCTGAGGTGGAGGAGGGGTGGCACTGGGAAGTGGGGTCCCGGGGCTCTGGCTGCCTTCCACCCCCAAGCTCTTCAGACCTCAAGGCCTCATACCTTCCACATCCTTATGGGCAAGGTACAGTTCCTGAAGCTGGGCCTCCTCCTCTGGGCTCCATCCAGGGAGTCTGCGGCTAGAAGATCTGAGTGGGGAAAGAAGGGGATTGGGGAGGCTGCTGGGTCTGAAAGAGGAGACCAAGGGCCTTCTCTTCTAACAGGAACAGGGTGACCCAGGTGTCTAGGAGCAGCCAGCCAGCAGAGGCCTAAGGTGTGTCTCCTTCCTTTTGCTCTCCTTCTATTTAAGAATCCCCAAATCAAACTAAGAGTTTCCAGGTTGGGCCCCTGGAACTGACACTGCAGCAGGGACTGAGGAGGGAGAAGAGTGAAAGGAGAGGAGCCGAGCTACTCAGAGAAAGAGGACAGGCACTCCTTGCTCCCTTACGGCTTCCCAGCACTTCTTGGTATAAGGCACATGCAGAGTCTCTGTGGCCCCCGACTGCTGGTGAAGGAGAAGGAAACTAGAGTAGACGGGACACCTAGGCTCGATCCCAGTTTCTCTCTTGGGCGAAATTAGCTAACACACTTCGCCTTTGGGGCTTGTTTCCTCACCTATGAAAGGGAAAGGTGACGCTACCTGACCCGCCAGGCCCTCCCGCTCTGGCACACTGTACTGAGCCACTCCCCCCCGCCCACCAGGCCCACCATGCTGTCCTCAAGCTCACCCGCCATCCAGGGTGCCGTAGCCCTCGGTCATCTCTCGAACCACAGTGGTGTTCTTCCAGAACAGCAGCTCCACAAAGGCTTTCTGGTTGACAGCAGCCAAAGCAAAGAATTTGCCCAGGATATACTTGGCAAAAGTCACCAGCTCCTGTGGGAGAGGGAGGCTGCTGTTAGGCTCGTGGCCACGCGTACATAAACACGGGCCTCTAGGTCTCGTCTCTAGACCTGTTCCCAGCTGGCGCTCCTCGCTCGGCCTTTTCTATCCTTCCCCATGCAACTCCTTCAACCTGCCTGCCTACGTCTTCACTATTCTCTCATGGCTCCGCCTGGACACCCCGCAGGGCACTTTACCTCTCAACCTTTTACCCCAGGCCTTCCCTAGGCCTCCAGACCCCCATTCTTTGGCATTTGCTCACTTGGTAGGCGCCGGCAGCAGGGTCGCTGAGCAGGCGATTGAAGAGGGAGAAGAGGGAGAGCTGGAACAGCAGGGCTTCCATTTTGAGATCGTGGGCCAGCCGATGCAACATCTTGACCACACAGTGGTTGGTGTGGGCGCTGTTCTGCTTATAGCTCCGCAGCAGCAGCAGGTAGGCTCGGAGGACAGTTGAGTTTGCGAAGCTGCACCGAGACAAAGAGCGAGAGGATGCAGGCTGAGAAAGACACAGCTCGTCCATGTGGCACCCCGGTCTCCACCCTGACACCAACTCCATTCTCTGGGCACGCACCGTTTCAGGTAGTCCAGAAAGTTAAATTCTCTCTCCGACACCTGGACCACTTCTAACTCTTCCTCCTCCTCCTCTTCGTCTTCTTCCTCTGCCCCTTGTTCCTCCAGCCCCTGCTGGCCTACAGAAAGAGTGAGGATTACTGGGTATCTGCGACGTTGGCGCTAGAGAAGTATGGGAAGGAGAGTGATGAGAGGGAAATGGAGACTCACGGGGAAGCGGGGCCCAGAGGATTTGCTTCAGTAGCTGGATCTCCTCCTCTGGGGAGATGTCCTGAGCACCAAACACATCTCTTTCTGGCCACACCTCCCTGGAAGAGTACAGAAAGAAAAAAAAAAAAGGCTTTTTGCCAGAGGGAATTTGGGCTTCCCTGGTGGCTCAGATGGTAAAGAATCTGCCTGTAATGTGGGAGATTTCAGTTCAATCCCTGGGTTGGGAAGATTCCCTGGAGAAGGGAATGGGTACCCACTCCAGTATTCTGGCCTGGAGAATTCCATGGATAGAGAAGTCTGATGGGCTACAGTCCATGGGGCTTCAAAGAGTCAGACATGACCGAGTGACTAACACTTTCAGCAGAGGGAATCTGAATTATAATTTGAGGTAGTACAAGAAATTCAGACTTATTTTCCAACTGGAAAGAGAATGCAAAGTGTCATCTCAAAGATGAAACAAAGACTCTAGGGAAATTTTCCCGCCTAAGCCTCACTGCAATGAAAATCAGAGGAACAAAATGCAAGTAATCTAAATGCATGACATTTAGTTGGACAAATATACACAATGGGGTTTTAAAGCCATTAACAATTACAGAAATATATCTGATGTGAAATGATGCTCACAATATATTGAGAATTGAAAAAAATACTATATATCAGTATCATAATATTTTGATTTTGTAAAAGAAGGTGCATATGTCTATATATAACACAGAGGGGGAAAATACTCTGGAAGATACTCATCAAAATGTTAAAGATGACTATCTTTGGCTCATAGAATTATCTCTATTTTTTCCCCCAAATAACTGTGCTAATATTTTTCAAAAGTGAAACAAAACAAACAACAAACCTCCCTAATAAACCAACCAAAACTTCGCAGGACTCAAGTGCTCCAGGCAGAGCTTCTGCACTTCTGAAGGGACTGCTCTCTTTGAAAGACTGAGAACCCTGCGTCCCAGTGAAAGCCACTCTCTGCCCCCAAAAGCCCAGGGGCTGGATGCAGGAGGATGGGCAGGCAGTGCTCTTACCGGGCAGACCTCAGGAGGCTCAGGGCCTGCGGGGCCTGGCCAGCCAGGAGGCAATCCTGGATCCGCACCATGGCTTCTGCCCGCTGCTCTTCCACTGGCACCTCTGAGGCCGCATCAAAGGGAATCACAGAGTCCAAACTGAGCTCAGAATCCTAGAGAGGGATGATCAAAGCTATGGAAACAGTGGTGGGGGTGAGGGGATGCCAAGACAGCCTGTCCAGGGCACCAGACTCAAGAGAAAGTTTCTGCAGCTACTCACCTGGGCATGGCACTGCAGCTGCTCGGCCAGGGAGGGCCACATGGCCTCCAGTTCCTCTGGGCTGTAGGGGGCATTACCAGAAGCAACAGATTGATCTAGGGCCTTCTTTTTCTTCTTTCTTTTCTTTCGTTTATTCTATGGAGAAAGATCTGTGTGAGGACAGCAGGAAAGCCAGAGAGGCCTTTTCCCATCAATGTCCTCTGAGAACTAATTAGTCAGAAATCTGAATTAGACATTCATGGAGTGACGACTATGTGCTACTTGATGGCGACGGGTAAGCAGCAGTGACCAGCACGTTGCCTTCTCCTTGAGGCACTAGTTGGGAGAAACAGATAAGTAGGAAAACAACATTACAGCGTGGATAAGACCTAGAATGTGGCTGAGCATAAAATGCCATGGCCAAACACAGGAACAGCACGTGACTCATTTCTTGGGGCAGTGACACCTTAAGCAGAAGTCTATAGAATAAACAGATTGCTATAAGGATTAAAAACCTCTATATGAAAAGGCTTTGTAAAAAGGAAAGCATTTTGCAAAAGTACACTACGATTCTCTTCCTCCCGAAAAGCAGGAGAATGAAAGTCAATACCCTGACCCAGTCTTGCTAAGTCATGGCTGTGAATCAGTCTTTACTGTGGGGAAATAAGATGGGTTATGAGGTCCTTCATGAGATTCATGCTATATTCAAGGAACTTAAAACACACCCAAGGTCAGGAGCATGAGCCTGGATTGCAGCAGGTCAGCATTTAAGTGCGGATGCCAGTCATTTAGCAGCAAGACCTTGGACAAGCTGCTTAACCACTCTGCCTGTGTCCTAGTGTTGTGAGGATTATGGGAAAATCTTAGCGCAACATCTGAGACATAGTAAACGCTAAACGCTCAATCCAGTACTGAGAATACAACAGAGTTCTGAGTGTAAAAAGACCTTTTAGAAAAGTCTCACTGGTACTACAGGCGTCCTAGGCGGTGCAGTGGTAAAGAATCCACCTGCCAATGCAGGAGAGGCAAGAGACTTGGGTTCGATCCTTGGAGTAGGAAATGGCAACCCTCTCCAGTATTCTTGCCTGGGAAATCTCATGAACAGAGGAGCCTGGTGGGCTGCAGTCCATGGGGTTACAAAGAGTTGCAATGGATACAACTGAGTGACTGAGTACATTGGTACCACAGCCCCTTTCAAGTTCACTTCTGATCAAGTTTTAAGCTGTAGCAAATAGAAGTATAGGAAAATTTTTACAAAGCAGAGTCCTTGTGTCTCCAGAATAGAAACTCCTTGAGGTGTTCTTCTTGTCCCAGGTTTTTCATTTATTATTTCATTTCAGGCTCATATGGGTAGATATTATAATCAACTTTAAAGACCCGGAGACTCACACAAGCAGCTTGAGTTATTCTAACAGTAACTAATACAGGATGAAATCCCAGATCTCTGACTTTTTCTATTTTTGGCTTCTCTAGGTGGCATGCAGGATCTTAATTCCCACACCAGGGATCAAACCCCGCCCCCTGCAGTGGGAGTGCAGAGTCTCAATCACTGGACCACTGGGCAAGTCCCCAGATCTCTGACTTTTAATGTAAGGCAAGGCCCTTTCTATCTCACGACAGTGCTTCTGAAGAACAACCAGGAAATAGCACAGCGTAATTAATAAATCCTAAAATTATGGACCCCCAGAGTCTATGTGCTTTTAGCACAGAGCAGGTGTTTAATAAATGGTTCCTGAATGAAGATATTTATGGTAGATCAGGAATTAACCTAATGAGAGGAAATTCACAAGGCCAACTCACAATGGCAACACCAATAAAACTCTTGGCCTTAGTTGAGAGTACTTCTAACAGATCAGCTTTCCCCTTCCTCCTTTCCCTCCAGCTCTTTCTACACCCCTGGGCCGCCCCATACCTGCACCATCAGGTTCCCACGGCTCCGACAGAACCGCTCCAACATCTTGAGGAAGAGGTGAGTAGTTTCTACCAGGTCACGAAGGAAAGAGCGAGGCTGGCATCTCTCATCAAACTTCCGAAAGAGAGCCAGGAAGAGCTCCCGGTACTCCATCACGTAGAAAATGTTGTCTGCAAACAGGGAAGAGAAGAGGGTGGAAGGACTGCTCTGGAAAACCTGGGGATGGGAGAGACAGGTGCAGCTGGGATGGGAAGGGTGAGGTTTGGGTTGAGAGGCAGGGAAGGCAGGACCAGCGACCAGGCCAGGCCTCACTTTTGATGATGCGGCTGCTCTCCCTCACAGCCTCATCTGGGCACACATCCATCTCATTCACCGTGGCCAGCAGCTCCTGATACGCCTTCAGAGCCAGGTGCATCCTGTAAGAAGAAAAGAGGTGAAAAGGAGGACAGCTTAGGACCTTGGTTCATAGAAACAGTATCACCCCTTTGCACCTCCACCTCCCAAAATAGTTCCATCAAAAACTGAATGACCCAGCCCATCCTTGCTCCCCAGCCTGACCACCTGAAGACTGAAATAGGGAAGAAAGCACCATCCCGAATTTAGGCGTTCCGATTGCCAACCTGGCCAGATGCCCACTCTGATCCCAGTTCTCTGCCCACTCACCGGCGTGCCCAGGAGGCGGCTTCCTTGCGGTCGGTCAGCATCATCTCATAGTAGTTGGTGAGGTTCTGCTCAATGAAGTGGAAGGTGCGGACACTGAGGGTCTCAGAAACCAGGCCTGGCCGGAAGGAGGCAGCTCGGTTGAAGGCCATGAAGAAAGCCAGGGCCCACATGTAGTAGGTCTCGTCGTGCTGTTGAGCCTTTTCCCGAAGCAGGTGGTCCTATGTCCAGGAAACACAGGGCTTTCCTACGCCCGTGACCTCAGGGCTTCCCACTTCCTCCTGTCCTACTGTGATCAGGTGGACCTAGGACCCAAATTTCCATCCTTCTCTTATCCTCTCCATATTCCCTTCCCTTTCCTCTGGGGCAACCACTCTGTAGAGTCTTTTTTGTCCCATCAATAACCCACTCCCTCTTGACTTCATCACCATGTCTCAGGAGCACCCTACACCCTTCCCACCTACTAGTCCATGCTCTTCGGCTGGCTTCCCGTGGGCTCCTCACCAGCCTGCCCTTCCCCCCACTGCGGCCCGAGTCACCTCTCTGCTCCATCTTTCCTAGGCTCTCACCTTCACCGAGCCCATGAGCCGGTTGTAACAGTTTTCCAGGAACTCCGAGCAGAAGTCCCGGAGGAAGAGTCTCACGTTGAGGGCAGAGCGGCGCTGGACAGACAGCTCCCGAGCAGCCTGGCGACGTTTAGGCACCCGTCGGGGCTGCTTTCCCAAATCGGAAGTATAGTTTTGGAGCTAGGGGTAGAGGTTGAGGGGATCAGAATTACTTCTGAACACCTCCCTCCCTGGCAGCTCTTTCCACGTCCTCGGTACTTCAGTTTTCTCAGAAGAAACTTGTAGAAGGTTCTCTCCCGCTAGTACTAAGTGAAGATGCTGGTAAAGACACTGCCAAAACTCTATACCTCCTATGTCTCCAACTTTCTAAGCCCAAGAACAGAGACAGCTTTACCTCCAGAGATCTTTACCCTTTGTAGGCCCCTACTCTACAATGTCCCCCCAACTGCCCAGATGGGACCATACTCACGTTGTGGAGACCTTTATGAAAGACAAGGTCCCTCTCCCCAATGGATTTCAGGCCCTGGATGATGTAGGAACCCCCAAACCGAGAATGCCTGCAGAAGGAAAACAAAAAACAAAAAACCTCCAGGGTGACTCCTCAATTCTGTGGAAGCTCCATCCTCACTCTCTCAGCAGCGCATCAGAGCATGCTGTAACCGCAAAGTGCTGTCTGGCCAGCACCGTGACCCAGCGTCTGGGCCAAGCCCTGACATTCCGCGGTGCAGGAACGGGAACACGGGTAGAGCGGCTCTCTACCACTCACCTGTTGCCTCGCTGCAGGGCTCGAGTCTTCTTTTCCGCCATCTCTCGCTGGCGCAGCACCTCCAGCTCCGCCACATCTGTCCTCCGCTCCTGAGCCAAGCGTCCCTGCCCTACTCCTGCCAGTTGCTCAGGGTTCTGGATTTAGAACAAGGAGGGATAAGTCAGGAGGGTAGTCATTCCCTATTCTGAGTTCACCTCCTAGGGGGACACAAAAGAGTGAACGAAAATAGGACTGTTGGTGGGACCCTGTACCTAAGACATGGCTACTCCACAAGTTGCCTGCCTTTCCCAGACATTTCAGTCAAGACTCAAGAGCAATTCTGGCTGCACAGCAGAAAAGGACACGAGGGAAGGGATGGCGGCAACAGGTCAGGGTCTCACCTGGTCACGAAACATAAGGGAGATGATCTCCAGCACATGGAGGCTCCACTGCTGCTCTGCAGGTGAGCTGGCCAGGAAGAGGAGCAGGTCATCCAGGCCACTGAGGTGGATTGCCCAGAGAAGCCGGTCGTGGACACTGGCGTCATCGTCAATCCGCTGAGCAGTGAGGTGGAAAGGGGGCACTCAGTTCTCCTGCCCTGCCTTGAGGTTCTTCAACTCATTCCTTGACCAAGGTGCCCCCCACCAAGGTCTGTCAGAGGACAGAACAGTGGAAAAGGGGGCTGCTCACCCTAACCAGGATGAGAACTTAGACAACCCCAGATCACCTTCTCCTGCTCAAGGTCGGTGGGGACATGGAGGACGTTTCTGACCAGCAGCAGGATCCGCTCAATCAGCAAGTTGTCTTCCTCCTGCCGTTCCTCCCAGCCCTGGTCAGAAGGAGAGATAGAGGAAGAGATTCCCTGGGGAAGGCGGGAGGGACCTACCCTGATGGAGGGACAGAGGCACAGAGAAGGGTCTGGATTAAAAAGAAAGGTAAGGAAGTGTTCAAGCAGTCCTGAGGCAGCAGACTCAGTGCAGTGGATTGGACTTGTACCCCAGGGATTGGGGCCGTATCTCCATGATAATGCCCTGCCTGGGGCTCTGTGCGGAGGAGGAGCAGGTAGCTAACTGTACCCCTCACCCCTACCCCGCCACCCCACCGCCTGGCATCTTGGGAAGCAGAGACTCACCAGCTGCAGCAGCTCATACAAAGTTTCACTGAGGACCCCAAATGTCTTCTCACTGGCAAAGGCCTATGAAATAGGGGAGTGGACCTTAAGTAGCCTCCACTTTCTCCTTCCCCACTGCCCCCAGTTCTGCCCCCAGGGACTCTGGGGAAAAACCTCACCTCTTTGTAAGCCTGCAAGTATGCCAGCACCTGCAGAAAGTGGTGCCGGAAGCTGGGCTCCTTGGGTACGCTGCCAAAACACAGCAAGGCTGGTTGTGTCAAGTTCACCATCAGCCTAGGGAAATCATGAAGGAGGGAGAAGCTATTAAGTTTCCTCACCAGGCACCAACACCAAAGGTTGGCACATGATAAACCTTAAAAAGCTGAGGAATCAACAATGAGATCCTGCTGCATAGCACAGGGAACTAGATTCAACATCTTGTGATGAGCTATAATGAGAGAAAATATAAAAAACAATGTGTGTGTGTGTGTATATATATACACACATGTGTGTATAACTAAGTCACTTCGCTGTACAGCAGAAATTAACACAGTATTATAAATCAACCATACTACAATTAAAAAAAAAAAAAGCTGGGGAAATCAACCTGAAACAGCATCAAAGAGAGGCTTGTCCTGGCGATGCTGGGTGAGGATGGGCAGGAGGTCGCTCTGCAGGATTTGAGCAGATCCCAGCTGCTGCCGCACATCCCGTGTCTCATCCTCGTGCCTCAAGTAACGGATCAAGTCTTTCACACTCTCTTCAGGGACAGAATAAACACTTACATGGAACCAGGGAAGAAGCTCCACCCAGGTCCATGTGCCCTTCATACCCATGGCTTGAGAAATTCAAAAGATCTCGGTTCAAGTAAGTTTTTTTCTTTTTTAATCTGTTTCCTCAAAAAGGGACTCACCTAAGCAATCTGGCTCCTTGTGGTAAGTGTCTCCCTCCAAGTACCCAAGGGCACTACATGTGGCAAGAAGTTCACAATTCATCATGCTCAAGGCCACACGTGAGTGGACGAGCCAAGGGACACAGAAATGACGAGACCTACAGAGACAAGGAAAGATAACAAATGTGGGCTCCTCCCCATAAAAGGGAGAGGGGAGCGTGCAGGTCCTGGATGCTTTGGTTAATCTGAACAAAATCCTCAAATGCTTCATTTCCATCGGCGCCAACAGTGTTGTTTCCAGTCTCAGGGAAAGCTTTAAGTTAAGGCTTCAACCAAGGAGGCTCCAAGCCTAAGAATTAAGCCATCCCATCCT
This sequence comes from Aepyceros melampus, assembly GCA_006408695.1. Lineage (NCBI taxonomy): Eukaryota > Metazoa > Chordata > Mammalia > Artiodactyla > Bovidae > Aepyceros > Aepyceros melampus. Next base: position 1,712 of record SJXQ01009450.1, on the reverse strand, counting down.
CTAAACTGGGGCTTCCCAGATGGCGCTAGTGGTAAAGAACCTACCTAGCAGTGCAGACATAAGAGAGTCAGGGCCCAGTATTCTTGCTTGGAGAACCCCATGGACAAAGGAGCCTGGTGGGTTACAGTCCATGGGGTCGCAAACAGCTGGACACAACTGAAGCAACTTAGCATGCACCCATCCTCTAAACTGGGTCTGAAACTGTATGTTTTCAGAGTCTGGATGACATAGTACAAAGAAAGGCTGGTTAGTGAAGGGCATCATCACCGAGACTCACCCTGAGAAAGCTCTGCAGCTCTATGAGGGGAACGAGCTTTCCTCTCCCTTAAAATTGCCAGCCCCAGTCTCCTTCTACCTTCCACACACAGTCTGGCTCTTCTGTACAGGAACTGAGAAAACCCAGCTGTGACTGTCAGGTGATCCCACTGAGGATCTGATATATCCCAGGAGCCCAGAGGCTTCTAAGGCCTTAGGGCTGTGCAGAGAAAGTTCCTTCACTCTCCTCCCCAAAGTTACTCATAAGTTTTGATGATCTCAGTAGAAGCTAGAACCTAACAGGGTGGACAAGAAAAGAAGTAAATAGGAACTAGTTAAACTTCTTGTCCCTCTCTGCAGAAGGACCATCTTCCTTTTCAGAAGCATGCCCCCCTTTATAAAAGTCCTTAAATCCACATCAGATAATCAAGTAGGTACAGGTCCTGGATGTTTCAGAACCTGACACTAGTAACACATACATACACGGGAACATCCATCAATCTTGCCCCCTTATCACATTCAGCCATACTCTCAGCTTCCTCTAAAAAGACCTTTCCCATATGTCCCACAAACGTTCCATATGTACCTCTAGCCCAACTCCACCCCTGCTCCCCCACAGGAAATGGGCATGTCCAAAGGACCAAGGTTTGATGCCTGGTGCTGTATCCCTCCATTTATGTAACTGGGTTATTTCTCTAGGCTGCTGCTTTCCGTTCCCTGGTGTGTTAGTCACTCAGTCGTGTCCAGTTCTTTTGCAACCCCATGGACTGTAGCCTGCCAGGCTCCTCTGTCCATGGAATTCTCCAGGCAAGAATATTGGAGGGGGTAGTGATTCCCTTCTCCAGGGGATCTTCCCAACCCAGGGATTGAACTCAGGTCTCCTGTGTTGCAGGCAGTTTCTTTACTGTCTGAGCCACCAGGGAAGCCCCCACTGGTGGAAACATACTATTAAAAAGTTAGCCAGGGACAGAAAATTTACAGTTCACTCTCTTTTCATTTGATTAAATAGAAGCTACTTATCACCTAGTCTGTGTGGCCTCCTCTTTCTCTCCTAGACCACTTCAGTTCAGTTCAGTCGCTCAGTCGTGTCCGACTCTTTGCGACCCCATGAATCGCAGTACGCCAGGCCTCCCTGTCCATCACCAACTCCCGGAGTTCACTCAGACTCACGTCCATTGAGTTCGTGATGCCATCCAGCCATCTCATCCTCAGTCGTCCCCTTCTCCTCCTGCCCCTAATCCCTCCCAGCATCAGGGTCTTTTCCAATGAGTCAACCCTTCGCATAAGGTGGCCAAAGTACTGGAGCTTCAGTTTTAGTATTATTCCTTCCAAAGAAATCCCAGGGTTGATCTCCTTCAGAATGGACTGGTTGGATCTCCTTGCAGTCCAAGGGACTCTCAAGAGTCTTCTCCAACACCACAGTTCAAAAGCATCAATTCTTCGGCACTCAGCCTTCT
>SJXQ01009448.1:39221-52103 GCA_006408695.1 Aepyceros melampus | reverse complement strand
GAATTCTTTCAAAGCAAACAAAATGATACAAACTTTAGTATTTCTCTTGCTCATGGAAACCATAATTTGTAGATCGACTTCAGATATTTGTGAAATAGTAGCTTGAACTTACATTTCTAAGGAATTGTAATTTAGAAAGCCTTTTCAGTGCTTACCTTTAAATACTTTGTATATTTTGTTTAGTAGTAAGAGATAATGCAGTTAAATGTGGAATACAATAATTTTCATTCTCACTTTAGATCAATAAAAAATGAAAGACATCAAAAATCAATTTAATAAGCAAATAAATTTAGCATACCAAAGCAGTACAAATGCAACATTAGCAGCCTCATCATCAAGTTGACTTGTAAGTAACTCTAAGCCCAACTCCTGGGTACTATGTCACTATAAACCTCAGTTTTAAGCAAGCTCAAATGATGCTCAAATGAAAAGACGATAATATTTTTGTTTGGTTTTCCAAAAGTGTTACCTGGTAAATGTCACTGTAAACCCCCAAATCTACTACAAGAATAAGCTAGTTAATGTATACAATGTAAACATGTACTGATGCCATATATTAAGGGATTAATTTTTGAGAACATTAGCCATCTTCAAGTAATCACTTTACAAAATTCTCTACTTAACTAGCATTTTCTGTACACCACTAGAAATATGATGCTGTATTAGTCACCAATGTGTCAGCTGAAAATAACATGTGTGTGCCTAGTCACTTATTCATGTCTGACTCTTTGAAACCCCATGGAATGTAAGCTGCCAGACTCCTCTCTCTACAGGAATTCTCCAGGCAAGAATACTGAAGTGGGTTGCCATGCCCTCCTCAAGAGATATTCTCAATCCAGGGACTGAACCCAGGTCTCTGAATTACAAGTGTATTCTTTACCATCTGAACCACCAGAGAAGCCCAAGAATACTGGAGTGAGTACCTATCCCTTCTTCAGGGGATCTTCCTGACTCAAGAATTGAAGTGCAGTCTCCTGCATTACAGGTGGATTATTTACCATCTGAGCTACTACGGAAGCCTGAAATAACATAGTATTAAGGAATGCTTTATATTTTAGTTGTTCTTATTTTTAATCAAGCTGGTTTTAGAAAAGGCAGAGGAACCAGAGATCAAATTGTCAACATCCGCTAGATCATGGAAAAAGCAAGAGAGTTCCATAAAAACATCTATTTCTGCTTTATTGACTATGCCAAAGTCTTTGACTGTGTGGATCCCAATAAACTGTGGAAAATTCTGAAAGAGATGGGAATACCAGACCACCTGACCTGCCTCTTGAGAAACCTATATGCAAGTCAGGAAGCAACAGTTAAAACTGGACATGGAACAACAGACTGGTTCCAAATAGGAAAAGGAGTATACCAAGGCTGTATATTGTCACTCTGCTTATTTAACTTCTATGCAGAGTACATCATGAGAAACACTGGGTTGGAAGAAGCACAAGCTGGAATCAAGATTGCTGGGAGAAATATCAATAACCTCAGATATGCAGATGACACCACCCTTATGGCAGAAAGTGAAGAGGAACTAAAAAGCCTCTTGATGAAAGGGAAAGAGGAGAGTGAAAAAGTTGGCTTAAAGCTCAACATTCAGAAAACGAAGATCATGGCATCTGGTCCCATCACTTCATGGGAAATAGATGTGGAGACAGTGGAAACAGTGTCAGACTTTGTTTTTCTGGGCTATGATGGACGTGAGTCTGAGTGAACTCCGGGAGTTGGTGATGGACAGGGAGGCCTGGCATGCTGCGATTCATGGAGTCGCCAAGAGTCGGACATGACTGAGCGACTGAACTGAACTGAACTGATTACAATAATATTTATGCTTTATTGTTTGCATTTGAGAGTATACTGAATATTTTGTTTGAAAATAAGTTTATCGAGAAGACTTTGGATGAGAAGCTATCTATATTTATTATTATAGATAACTTCTATATGTTATTATGATTATTATTCTATTTTTATTTTTTAAATCATAGAATACCTTAGGTTATGCAATATTTATTTTGAAAACCTCTAAGTAATTTCTTAACTTCCTCAGAGTTTGTGGAGGGAAAAGTTATTGTTTCTTTGAAATTTTCCTGTCAAAAAAACACAATTCTTTTCTTATTTTTTAAATTGGAGTGTAACTGCTTTACAATGTTGTGTTAGTTTCTGCTGTACAACAAAATGAATCAGCTGTATGTACACATATATCCCCTCCTTCTTCATTAGGATACATGTTTAAGTCATATTGTTTCTGATTCTCTACCACCTCCTCTCCCTCCCTGACTAGGGGCTAAGGGAAACCTAAAAAGGCATCTGTGTCCTAGCCAAGATGTAAGAGAGTGATACAAATTATTTAGTTTCCTAGGTCCTAGGTTGGTAAATTTTTTTTTTATCAAACTAGCAAATGAAAAAGTAATAACTTTTGTGTTAGGCTGTGGCTCAGCTGGTGAAGAATCCACCTGCAGTGTGGGAGACCTGGATTTGATCTTTGGGTTGGGAAGATCCCTTGGAGAAGGAAACAGCTACTCACTCCAGTATTCTGGCCTGGGGTGTTCCTTGGACTGTGTAGTTCATGGGTGTTGGAAAGAATCAGACACAACTGAGCAATCTTCGCTTCACTGTGGGCTTCCTGGGTGGTGCTGGTGGTAAAGAACCTGCCTGCCAATGCAGGAGACATAAGAGACTCAGGTTTTATCCCTGAATTGGGAAGATCTCTGGAGAGGGAATGGCAACCCATTCCAGTATTCTTGCCTAGAGAATCCCATGGAAAGAGGAGCCTAGTGGACTACAGTCCATAGGGTCGCCAAGAGTCAGACACACCTGATGCGATTTAGCATCCATGCTTATAATCTCAACACTTAATCTTTCATCAATAGCGCTATAGCTCACTACTTCCTGCTGCTGTAAATGTATTTTGAATGTCATTCAAAAAGTTTAGGCATTCAACATTTAATAGGAAGAGACATTTATATAAACTAATTTTTCTCACAAAAATATTTCATGAGATAATCATTCTTAGTAAAATGACCAAATATTTGACAAAGAAAGTGACCTTTCTAACAAGGTGAGTAAGAAAGCCTCCTTTTGTGAGGTGTGGGTGGAGTGCCTTCATGAGGCATAGTTTGGTTGGGGGTTAAAGGGTGAACAGGAGAAGGAAAGGGTGGATGGAGTTTGCTGATGATCTTACCCTTTAACATAAATATCACTCGATTTTTGTCCTGTGAAGATATTCTCATCCTCCAAAATGACATCTTCTGTGTTCCAGATGATTACTCTCAGTTCATACCTGGGATAAGGGAAGGCAGACGTAGGTTGAAGACCCTGGAGGCCGAGTCGACTGGTGTCTATGTGATTCTGGTATTGCTTTGAGTCTGTAAGCTTCCTCGACTTTACCAAGTTCAAAATATTAAGACTTAAGGTCTTCGTTCCATCAAAACCAAGTGTCCCAGCTGGAATCATCAAGAATATGAATTTCTCTGAGCAGATCCTCCTTCCATTAACCAACATTTTTCAGAAAGTGGAAGAATGTTGACACTCAAGGCTCTTACCATAAAACAGGGGCCACTATAAGTTCATACCTGGGATAAGGCAAGGCAGACGTAGGTTGAAGACCCTGGAGGCCGAGTCGACTGGTGTCTGTGTGATTCTGGTATTGCTTTGAGTCTGTAAGCTTCCTCGACTTTACCAAGTTCAAAATATTAAGACTTAAGGTCTTCGTTCCATCAAAACCAAGTGTCCCAGCTGGAATCATCAAGAATATGAATTTCTCTGAGCAGATACTCCTTCCATTAACCAACATTTTTCAGAAAGTGGAAGAATGTTGACACTCAAGGCTCTTACCATAAAACAGGGGCCACTATTTCCATCCCCACTGCTACTATTACCACCACCAACTCACCTCCTGAAGTCACTGGCCAGGTGGAAAGTCAGGCATGATTATCAGGTGTCAGCTGATTGATGTAATGTGTCAGACACCAGGTCTTTTAGTCTGCCACCACGGTCTCTTTCCTTGAAGATGTGGTTGCAACTACTTACCCTTTGGGTTTCCTTGGAGAAATGTCAACAGGAGGTCCAGGCTGAGGCATATCTTCAGGAAACATATCCACCCACATCTGCAGACGGCCCTTGTTAAGAAAAGAAGACTCTAGCTTTTGGGGGGAATGTGTGGCTACCACATGGACACTGACCATTCACAGTTTTAACAGATCCCTTTACTAGGGTTGAGTCTCTGGTGGCTCAGATGGTAAAGAATCCGCCTGCAATGCAGGCAATGTAAGAGACTCAGGTTCGATCTCTGGATGAGGAAGATCCCCTGGAGAAGGGAATGGTAACCCACTCCAGTATCTGTATCTGGAGAATTACATGAACAGAGGATCTTGGTGTGCCACAGTCCGTGGGGTCGCAGAGTCAGACACGACTGAGATACTAACACTTTCACTTTACTAGGAATAGTTGTTAGGTAAATATAATATAATATAATAATATTATTCATACTGTATTTAGAATATTTGTTGACAAAGACAGAACTTACATTTTTATTAAAAATTTGAGCATATATCAAGAGAAGGGCAAACCTTATTGAGCACCTACTATGTGGTAGATGCAGCCCTGTGCAAATGCAGCCCTGAAAGCATTGTCTCATTAATGCCTCCAATATCTCCACTAGGTAGAAATCCCTANTTTCACTTTACTAGGAATAGTTGTTAGGTAAATATAATATAATATAATAATATTATTCATACTGTATTTAGAATATTTGTTGACAAAGACAGAACTTACATTTTTATTAAAAATTTGAGCATATATCAAGAGAAGGGCAAACCTTATTGAGCACCTACTATGTGGTAGATGCAGCCCTGTGCAAATGCAGCCCTGAAAGCATTGTCTCATTAATGCCTCCAATATCTCCACTAGGTAGAAATCCCTACTTGGCAGATGAGAAGTGTCTTGCACATATTTACACAGGCAATATATAGCAGAGCCTGTATTCAAATTTTATCTGCTGACTCTACAGTGACCTGGCTTTTCTTACCAACCCCTAAGGATTACAGGGAGATCCAACCAGTCCATTCTGAAGGAGATCAGCCCTGGGATTTCTTTGGAAGGAATGATGCTAAAGCTGAAGCTCCAGTACTTTGGCCACCTCATGCGAAGAACTGACTCATTGGAAAAGACTCTGATGCTGGGAGGGATTGGGGGCAGGAGGAGAAGGGGACGACAGAGGATGAGATGGCTGGATGCCATCACCGACTCAATGGACGTGAGTCTGGGTGAACTCCGGGAGTTGGTGAAGGACAGGGAGGCCTGGCGTGCTGCGATTCATGGGGTCACAAAGAGTCGGACACGACTGAGCGACTGAACTGAACTGAACTGAAGGATTACAGAGATTCTACTGTCTGTCAGAAGTATCACGCTTCATTGCCTCCAGTCTACCTTAATATGCACTAGCTCCACCAATGCTCACCCCTAGCCATAAAAAAGTGAGGTTCAGAGAAGTCAAAGAAGTTATCCAAAGTCCTGTGGCTGATTAGTGATAGAATAGGACCTTCCATCCATTGCTCTGGACTCCATACACCAAAATTTACCCTGTTTCAAGGATTCGAAAGCCCAGGTGGGAAGAAGGTCCAGTGGATTCTGCGTTCAGCTCTGTTGCATGTACTCCAAGTGCTCTGTCAGTGCAGGCAAGAAGGTGAGTGATCAGCAAAGGCTGGGATGGTCAGGGAAGATTTTATATGAAGTAAGTGGGGCTGTCAACAGAGGGGGAGGATTCGTAGGATTTGGGTGGAGGAGGAGCTTTGGCTAGGGGGACAAAGGATTTCCAGAGGAAGGGACAATGTAAGCAAAGAGCTAGCATTTGGGAAGTGATGAACCAATTCTGGGCTTCCCTGATAGCTTAGTTGGTAAAGAATCCACCTGCAATGCAGGAGACCTCGGTTCGATTCCTGGGTCGGGAAGATATGCTGGAGAAGGGATAGGCTACCCAATACAATTCAATGAAGGATTGTATTCCTAGGGTCTCTAAAGAGACATTGTGTGCTCAGTCGCTCAGTTGTGTCTGACTCTTCACAACCCCCTGCACTGTAGCCCACCAGGCTCCTCTGTCCATGGACTTTTCCAGGCAACAGACATTAACATTCACCTTTAACCAAGAAGCCACATCTGACAGGCAAAATGAGGGATGCTGCTGCCGCTGCTGCCAAGTCGCTTCAGTTGTGTCTGACTCTGTGTTTAGGATTTGGGTGGAGGAGGAGCTTTGGCTAGGGGGACAAAGGATTTCCAGAGGAAGGGACAATGTAAGCAAAGAGCTAGCATTTGGGAAGTGATGAACCAATTCTGGGCTTCCCTGATAGCTTAGTTGGTAAAGAATCCACCTGCAATGCAGGAGACCTCGGTTCGATTCCTGGGTCGGGAAGATATGCTGGAGAAGGGATAGGCTACCCAATACAATTCAATGAAGGATTGTATTCCTAGGGTCTCTAAAGAGACATTGTGTGCTCAGTCGCTCAGTTGTGTCTGACTCTTCACAACCCCCTGCACTGTAGCCCACCAGGCTCCTCTGTCCATGGACTTTTCCAGGCAACAGACATTAACATTCACCTTTAACCAAGAAGCCACATCTGACAGGCAAAATGAGGGATGCTGCTGCCGCTGCTGCCAAGTCGCTTCAGTTGTGTCTGACTCTGTGTGACCCTAGAGACGGCAGCCCACCAGGCTCCCCCGTCCCTGGGACTCTCCAGGCAAGAACACTGGAGTGGGTTGCCATTTCCTTCTCCAATGCATGAAAGTGAAAAGTGAAAGTGAAGTCGCTCAGTCATGTCCAACTTCTAGCGACCCCATGGACTGCAGCCTACCAGGCTCCTCCGTCCATGAGATTTTCCAGGCAAGAGTACTGGAGTGGGTTGCCATTGCCTTCTTCGAAAATGAGGGATACCAGTAACCAAAAGATTTCAAAGACCTGGGAGTAAATCTTGAGAAATAACCATAAGCTTCTACAGTTGATAAAAGTGCATTCTTTCCAGACACCCCCACACATGCTATCACTAGGTTTATATTCCACCACGCCTGGGAGAGCAGGGTGGGTCTTCCTGCCCCATTATAGTTAAGCTCACTTGCTTTGCCCAGACTACACAGTGAGTGAATTTAGAGCTGGGACAGAACTAGGGACTCAAGCTATCTGGGTTAAATCCCAGCTCTGTATTGTGCTGTTCTTAGTTGTTCAGTCATGACCAACTCTTTGGATTTATATTCCACCACGCCTGGGAGAGCAGGGTGGGTCTTCCTGCCCCATTATAGTCAAGCTCACTTGCTTTGCCCAGACTACACAGTGAGTGAATTTAGAGCTGGGACAGAACTAGGGACTCAAGCTGTCTCGGTTAAATCCCATCTCTGTATTGTGCTGTTCTTAGTTGTTCAGTCATGACCAACTCTTTGGAACTCCATGGACTGTAGCCCGCCAGGCTCCTCTGTCCATGGGGATTCTCCAGGCAAGAATACTGGAGTGGGTTGCCATGCCCTCCTCAAGGGGATCTTCCCAACCCAGGGATTGAACCTAGGTCTCCTGTGCTGTAGGTGGATTCTTTACCATCTGATCCACCAGGGAAGCCCAAGAACACTGGAGTAGGTAGCTTATCCCTTCTCCAGGAGATCTTCCCAACCCAGGATTTAAATGGGGGTCTCCTGCATTGCAGGCAGATTGTTTACCAGCTGAGTAATTTTGTGCAAGTTACTTAAACTCTCCTAACCACAATTTCTTAAAAGTAAGGATCATAATAATTTCATCATGAGGCAATATTAAGAAATAAGGCTTATGTGATCCCTACACCTCTGTTTGTCTAGGAAAACCCTGGCGTGGGCCCTTTGTAGAAGCTTAATTATTAATAATGCCCTCTTTTACTTTCAAAATGGCCATAATATGGATAAATATATCCTTGGTTATCCTAACTGAGTGATATTATTTTCATAAGGGGTCTAGGACATTGAAAGTTTCTTAATAAAGTTATTTCTTTTCCCTTCCAACTCATAACCCAGATCTCTAGTTATCTTCCACAAAGCTTGTTTTTGCTAATTCTTCAAGGTAAGCCTCCATCTATTGCCCCTCTGGGAAAACTAGTGGGCTGTGTGGTTACTGATAGATTTTGGACAAGTTCTTGGGTACATCAAATGGGTTTTGAACTTTCTTAAATGCCAATATTCTTCTGAAAGAATTTGACTACTCAAATCATAAAAAGGAAAGAGCAATAAATCCAACTCTGATTTTAGGGCAGAGTTTCTCAATCTTAACCTTCTCTTGGGGCTGAATAATTCTTTGTTGTGGGGGGCTGCCCAGTACAAATAGGATGTTTAGCAGCATCTCTGGCCTCTTCCCACTGGAAGCCAGTAGCACCCTCACCCAGTTGAGACAACCAAAAATATTGATATTTCAGACATTGCTAAGTGTCCAGGCTAGGAGGGAGAAAAACTGTCCCTGGTTGGAACCATTACTGTATGGCACAAACAAGATTAACTGTTAGGGCAAAAGTCTCATTTGTTGGGGATGAACATTTCTTGGCCACTACCTGCTCCATTCCAGGCTTATCCTTGTGGTACAGTGGCCGTGTTTCTATGTGCTCAGGAACCAGCTTACACCCAACCTCTGGAATATCCTCCCAAGAGTGTAAAACCCTGAGGGCCAAGTGCTCATACGACTCCACCGTCTCATCTGCATGGAAGAGAGAAAAATAAAGAGACTTGTCAGATGCGTGTTCCTGTAAGGGGACAGTGATGAACTGTCAGACGCATTTTCAAACACTCCCTTAAAGTGTTTGAAAGGTTTATTTAAACATACAAATAGAAAATATACAGGTAGAGAGAAGAGATAGCAAAAAAGAAATTGGACAAATAAAATGGAAAGAGGTGGGAGTAGAGTGGTGGGAGGGGGAAAGAGAGTGAAAGTTAAGAGAGTGAATCTATCTATGAAATGGAAATAGACTCACGACATAAAGATCAGGCTTGTGGTTGCCAAGCGGGAGGGAGCTAAGGGGGATGGACTGGGAGTTTGGGTTTGGTAGATGCAAGCCGTTATGTTTAGAATAGGTCCTACTGTATAGCACAAGGGACTATAGCCAATCTTCTGGGATAAATTATAATGAAAACGAATATTTAAAAAAGGTATATATGTGTATAACTGAGGAAAGACTTTGCTGTATAGCAGAGACCTGGCTTTTCTTACCAACTTTGCTGTATAGCAGAGACTGGCACAATGCTGTAAATCAACATACATCAATTGAAAAAATTAATTAATTAAGAAAAAAAGTTAAGAGATTGGGAAATGAGATGGGTTGACCAGATGAGTCAGCACAGTCAGGGTCTTGGCGTACAGGACTCTCTTCGCCCCTTGAATCAGACTTTTTCAGTCTGTGAATCACAAACTTGGCTTCAAGGGACAAGAGAGGGTACTTTTTCTGGAGACACAAATCCATTTGCTAACACGATNAAGTCCCTTGGACTGCAAGGAGATCCAACCAGTCCATTCTGAAGGAGATCAGCCCTGGGATTTCTTTGGAAGGAATGATGCTAAAGCTGAAGCTCCAGTACTTTGGCCACCTCATGCGAAGAATTGACTCATTGGAAAAGACTCTGATGCTGGGAGGGATTGGGGGCAGGAGGAGAAGGGGACGACAGAGGATGAGATGGCTGGATGGCATCACTGACTGGATGGACATGAGTCTTGGTGAACTCCGGGAGTTGGTGATGGACAGGGAGGCCTGGCGTGCTGCGATTCATGAGGTCACAAAGAGTCGGACACGACTGAGCAACTGAACTGAACTGAGAACATTTCAGAACTAAAATAACATTGCAGTATTTAGTTATGCTTATTATAACCAAAACATGCTACTTTCCTTTGAAAAATAAGATATTCGGCCACATTTGAGAGTTTGACCTTATTATCAGCTAGTGATAGAAACTGTCAGGTGAGATACCTCTGTAGCCATTTTTGAGTAAAGGAATTGATGGATTTATAAATGTTTACTTTATCCTAGGTACCATTTGGTGATGAGAGTTGGTCAGGAAGCAAAGGCAGAATTTTATTTTATGTTTGCAATTGTCTGGGGGAAATGAGCTAATCGATGTGGGCAAAACTGATGCAATTCAAGTGAATTGCTTACAAATACCTCAAGTCTAAAGTAGCCAAGAGTTCTTCATGATTCTTCAAAAGATGTTTCTGAAGCCAAGGGACTGGCATCTGAAAAGTCTTTGACATGATTAACTTATGATTCTTTGGACTCCACAATAATTTTCCTGTGAAATTGTAGGCATCCACATGAATATTGGGCATATTGATGCTTGAATAAAAAGTGGCTTATATATAGTCACTGATGGGTATGTGTTTGTGTGTTTATGTGTGTTCCAAAATTAATGGTGACCTCACTGAATATTCCCCATATAAAATGAGGGTAGCATAAAGGGTCATTTAATTACAGTCTTCTACTACTGGTATACCAGAAGAATCTAGCAGAGCTTCTGGTATTATTTGTGGTGTCAGAACTCATAATAGTATCCTGTCATTAAAATACTAAATGTGACCCTTAATGTGAAATGACTTTACCTTAACCTACTGTGATACTGGCAAGAATATGAAAAGGTCTATGTCCTTGATTTCTATATGACTATATACTTACATATATATGTTTTAGGATTTTTAAAAAATCATAAAGTCATGTTATAACACTCCAAGCTATAGCAAATGAGTTAGTGATATACATATCTTGGCATTTTTCTAAAAATTAGTTGGAATATGTGCAAAATAAATTTTTTAAATATATAGATTTATCATTTAAATTAACATTATCATAAGGCTACTGAACCCTCTCCAAGATAATTATTTTCAAATAATTGCAAGAAAACTCTCTAAATTCTGTTGAAGTTTTCTTTCACATAGAGACTGTTAAAAAGACATGGATGCTAATTTAAGCACAACTGACAGTTTTCAGTGTTTTGCTAAGTCGCTTCAGTCATGTCTGACTCTTTACAACTCCTTGGAGTGTAGTTCGCCAGGCTCCACTGTTCAGTTCATGGGGATTCTCCAGGCAAGAATACTGGAGTGGGTTGTCGTGCCCTCCTCCAGGGGATCTTCTCGACCCAGGAATCAAACCCACATCTCTTATGTCTCCTGCATTTGAAGATGGATTCCTGACCACTAGCACAACCTCAGTGCTTTACCTAGAACAAATTTGAAAAACTCGCAGAGTTAAAAGGGAAATGTAAGTATAATTACTTTTATTTTTATTAATTCTTTTTTTTAATTTTTATTTTTACTTTATTTTACTTTACAATACTGTATTGGTTTTGCCATACATTGACATGAATCCGCCACGGGTGTACATGAGTCCCCAATCCTGAATCCCCCTCCCACCTCCCACCCCATATCATCTCTCTGGATCATCCTCGTGGACCAGCCCCAAGCATCCTGTATCTTGTATTGAACATAGACTGCGATTCATTTCTTACATGATAGTATACATGTTTCAGTGCCAAAAATAGATATTAATAATGATTCTTGAGTTGTTCTAAGCCTTTGTTAAACCCTTATTTCATAGTCTCAATCTACACCTCTATTCTTTTTTCTGGCTCATCTTTTTCTATCATCTTCACTATCATTATTCTGAATACTTTTTTCTGATTGGTTGCCTAAGTCCACTTCAGTTGGGTGTTTTTCTGGGTTTTTGCCTTATTCCTTCATTTGGGAGACAGTCCTCTGCTTTTCATTTTGATTAACTTGCTGTGATTGTGGTTTTTGTCCTGGAAGCTGCAGGATTGTGGTTCTTGCTTCTGCTATCGGCCCTCTGGTGACTGAAGCTATCTAAGAGGCTTATACAAGCTTCTTGATGGTAGGTACTGGTGGTGAGTAGGACTATGTCTTGCTCTGGCGGGGCCAGTGGTAAAGAACTTGCCTGCCAATGCAGGAGACATGAGATGTGGGTCGATTCCTGGGTCAGGAAAATCCCCTGGAGGAGGGCATGGAAATCCACTCGAGCATTCTTGTCTGGAGAATCCCATGGACAGAAGAGCCTGGTGGGCTACAGTCCATGATGTCACAAAGGGTCAGACACAACTGAAGCAACTTATCACAAACACACTGGTGGGCAGGGCTCAATGAAATTTTAATCTACTTGTCTGTTGATTTTAATCTACTAAGGGGCTGTATTCACTCCCTATTAGACCTGAAGTGATCCAGCCCTGGAGTCTATAGTCTCTACGGTAGAGCTAATGGCAATGACCTCCAGGAAGGCTCACGCCAACAGGTGCTTCCAAAGACTGCTGCTGCCAATGTCTTTGTAGCCACTGCTGACACACACCTCTACAGGGGACCTTCCAATGTTAGGAGGTTGGTCTGATTCAATCTCCTGTAGGGTCACTGCTTCTTTCCCTTTGGTCCTGTTGTGCACAAGATTTTGTGTGTGCCCTCCAAGAGTGGAGACTCCTGCCCCTAGTCCTGTGGAAGTCCTGCAATCAAAATCACTGGCCTTCAAAGTTAGATCCCCTGGGTATTCTTAGTCCCTTTGCTGAATCCACAGACTGAGAAGACTTACATGGGTTTGAGAACCTTTACAACAGCAGGACAATGGTATTATTGTTCTACAGTTTGTGAGTTACCTTAACAGTGGGTATGCGATATTCATTTCAGTTCAGTCACTCAATCGTGTCCGATTCTTTGTGACCCCATGAATCGCAGCATGCCAGGCCTTCCTGTCCATCATCATCTCCCAGAGTTCACTCAGACTCATGTCCATCGAGTCCCTGATGCCATCTAGCCATCTCATCCTCTGTCGTCCCCTTCTCCTCCTGCCCCCAATCCCTCCCAGCATCAGAGTCTTTTCCAATGAGTCAATTCTTCGCATGAGGTGGCCAAAGTACTGG
>SJXQ01009448.1:0-30395 GCA_006408695.1 Aepyceros melampus | reverse complement strand
GAATCGCCAGTCCAGGTTTGATGCAGGATGCAGGATGCTTGGGACTGATGCACGGGGATAATCCAGACAGAAGGTGTGGGGCGGGAGGGGGGAGGTGGGGGTCGGGATTGGGAGTTCATGTACACTCGTGGCTGATTCATGTCGATGTGTAGCAAAACGAATATAGTATTGTAAAGTAAAACAAACTAAAAAATAAAAATTAATTGAAGAAAAAAAAAAAAAAAGGAAATCTGTGACAAACCTAGATGGTGTTTTTAAAAGAAGAGACATCTGCTAACAAAGGTCCATATAGTCAAAGCTTTGTTTTTTTCCAGTAGTCATATACAGATATGTGTTGAATCATAAAGGCTGAATGCTAAAGAATTGATGCTTTGGAATAATGCATTACTGAGAATTGATGTGGTGCTGGAGAAGAATGTGAGACTAGAACCCAGGGTTTCTGATTCCAAGACCAGATTTATTTTTCCTACAATGAGTTGGCTCACATATTCCCCTTATCTTAGTACTTATTAAATTGCAAAGTCATGCTCCTTAATTGATTAACACCTAAACTTAATGATTTTGTACAGTGTCTTGATGTACGAGGAATGACTAAGACATAGTGAATAAGAATGTGTTCAATGACTTAGATATGAAACCTAGTTGTTCTTGCATATGACTTTGGCAAGAAATTTTACTCCTCTGTGTCTCAATTTTCTCAAGTGTAAATGAGAAATTTAATGTGAATATTTAATGAGACAATCCTTTCAAAGCACTTATAACAATATATGGCAATAAGTTAGTCGTAAATGCTAGATACATAAATGCTAGATACAGTAGCCCCCTTATCTGTGGACAACACTCCCAGTGGATGCCTGAAACCAAAGATAGAACCAAACCCCATATATTCTATTTTTTCCTCTACATACATACCTATGATAAAGTGTAACTTGCAAATTAGGTACAGGAATGGATTAATAACAATAATTAATATTAAAATAGAACAATTATAATAATACAGTATAATGAAATTATGTGAACATGGTCTCTGTCTCTCAAAATATCTTATTGTACTGTACTCACAATTCTTATAATTATGTGAGATGACAAAATGCCTAGACGATGAGACGAAATGAGGTGAATGACATAAGCATTGTGACATAGTATTAGGCTACTATTGACCTTCTTTAATATATCGGGGGGATCATCTGCTTTGGTTGATCTTGGGTCATCAAGGCATGACTACGTGGATGGCTGGATATCAGGAGCAGAAAATGTTGATGGTTGGGAATCCTGAACGTGATGGAGTAGGGTGGCACAAGGTTTCATCATGACACTCAAAATGGCATGCAATTTAAAACATCAATTTCTTATTTCTGGGATTATTCATTTAATATTTTCAGACTGTGATTGACTTCAGTTAACTGAAACATGGAAAGTAAAACTGCAGATAAAGGAACATGTACTTAGATCACAGCATTGTAGAAAGCAAGAGCCACTTACTAATATTCAACAGTTAAAGGTGTTTTTTTATGTGGGGCTGGGATCTTTCTGGATTGATGGCACTCTGATAAGTAAAGGCGGAATTTACTAAAACTGTTCCGTGTAAGGTGAAACAATAAGTTTCAAAGATGAATCAGTGATTGTGCTCATCATAGTACATTCTGCCTTTAACTAAATGTAAATAGCCCCTCCTTATAAAGTGCCACCATTTAAAATATAGTGTTCATAAGTTTTTGAAATAACTATAACAGATGTCATGATAGTCCAAATTACATTCAGAAACAATAACAAGGAATAAAATTTCAAACAAAATAAGGAGTTTCTGTGAACATCAATACTTTAAAATGTTTTACAGATGTAAGCAAAGGTTTTTTGTATGGGCACATAATATATTTTCAATAAATTAAATATGACCATTATAAGAAACACAAAAGATAGCCTTTTAAAATTATTTTAGCAAATTTCTTTCCATAGCAAGCATTAATCATCAGTTTTGAAATCAGATCAAATATTAACAGTGGAAATGCACAAATATTGGCACAAAACAAAAAGAATGGCAATCTCTCCCCTTTTCAAATGCAGGTTTGCATCAGATTTAAACATTTGTCAAGTTTTTATTTCAAAGCTCAAGTACTGTTAGCATACTTTTCAGAAATCATTATACACTGTTTCTAATGATTTCTTCATAGTGGATTTTCTTTTAAAAAAATAGAAAGAAAGAAAGAAAGAAAGAAACATTGATTGTCTGTTACCATCACTTTTTACTACTTAATTTTGCATATAACAACAATGGACTCAAAAAATTGAAAAAACAACAGCTACTTCATTTTTTTCATTTTCTATTCCTATATTTTATAGATACCCTCACACTATGGTATAATTGGTCCTTGTTTTTTAGATGTCCAATCTAATGTTAGGATATGGTTGTTCATTTTTATCATGTCTTCAAAATAAGAATCATTTTTTCTCTCTCTGTGAGAGGCAGAATAGTGACCCTACTCCACAGATGCCCAGATCCTAATTCCTAAAACTTGTGAACACATTACCTTACAAGGCAAAAGAAAATTTGTAGATGTGATAAAGCTTAAGAACATGAGATCAGAGATATTCTTGGTTATTAAGATAGACCTAGGGTAACTGCATGAATAACTAAAAAGGAAGGGAGAAGAGTGGGTCAGAGAGATACACATAAGATCTAAACCCACCATTACTGACTTTGAAGATGGATGAAGGGGGATGTGAACTAAGGAATGTAGATGGCTACTGCTGCTACTGCTGCTGTCACTTCAGTCGTGTCTGACTCTGTGTGACCCCAGAGACAGCAGCCTACCAGGCTCTTCTGTCACTGGGATTCTCCAGGCAAGAACACTGGAGTGGGTTGAGATGGCCTCTAGACACTGGGAATAGTATTCAAGGAATAGCCAG
The DNA here is from genome assembly GCA_006408695.1 of Aepyceros melampus. NCBI lineage: Eukaryota > Metazoa > Chordata > Mammalia > Artiodactyla > Bovidae > Aepyceros > Aepyceros melampus. The sequence goes on along the minus strand of SJXQ01009448.1, from coordinate 27,488 downwards.
TGAGAACACATGGACCTTAGTCCTACAATCGCAAGGAACTGAATTCTGCCAATAATCCAAAAGGCCAGGATAAGATTCTCTGCTAGAGCCTCCAAAAAGGAAAACCTACTACCAACACTTTGATTTTTGGTCTACTAAGACCCACATCAGACTTCGATGACCTACTGAGATATAAGATAATAAATTTATATTGTTTTAAAGCACTAAGTTTGAGGTAATCTTGTAGCAGTAGAAAAATAATACTTTTTATAATAAATTCTTTCATACTGAAGTTTCTACAGATTTTAATTTTTCATGCAGCTCAATTCCAGAAAAATAAACGACCCAGTCAAAAAATGGGCCAAAGAACTAAATAGACATTTCTCTAAAGAAGACATACAGATGGCTAACAAACACATGAAAAGATGCTCAACGTCACTCATTATCAGAGAAATGCAAATCAAAACCACAATGATGTACCATTTCACACCATTCAGAATGGTTGTGATCCAAAATCTGCAAGCAATAAATGCTGGAGAGGGTGTGAAGAAAAGGGAACCCTCTTACACTGATGATGGGAATGCAAACTAGTAAAGCCACTATGGAGAATAGTGTGGAGATTCCTTAAAAGATTGCAAATAGAACTGCCATATGACCCAGCAATCCCACTGCTGGGCATACACACCAAGGAAAGCAGAATTGAAAGAGACACATGTACCCAATGTTCATCACAGCACTGTTTATAACAGCCAGGACATGGAAACAACTTAGATGTCCTTCTGCAGACGAACGGATAAGAAAGCTGTGGTACATATATACAATGGAGTATTCCTAAGCCATTAAAAAGAATACATTTGAATCAGTTCTATGAGGTGGATGAAACTGGAGCCGATTATACAGAGTGAAGTAAGCCATAAAGAAAAACACCAATACAGTCTACTAACACATATATATGGAACTTAGAAATATGGTAATGATAACCCTGTATGTGAGACAGCAAAAGAGACACAGATGTATAGAATTAACTTTTGGACTCTGAGGGAGTCCTCTGAGGGAGAGGGAGAGGGTGGGATGATTTGGGAAAATGGCACTGAAACATGTATACTATCATGTAAGAAACGAATTGTCAGTCTAGGTTCGATACAGGATACATGATGCTTGGGGCTGGTGCACGGGGATGACCCAGAGAGATGATATGGGGTAGGAGGTGACAGGGGTGTTCAGGATTGGGAACTCATGTACACCTATGGTGGATTCATGTCAATGTATGGCAAAACCAATACGGTATTGTAAAGTAAAATAAAGTAAAAATAAATAAAAAGAAAATATGAATAAAATAAATAAAAATGGGACCCCCTAAGGATCACCTGTTATATGTGACTATAAAAATTGCAGCCATTATTTGTTATCTGCTTCACTAAGGAAAATAAAACATATAATTATCTGAGTTAGGTCAATTAAAATGTATGAAGCAACAGATATTTTGTATCAAGTAAGAATCTGATCCATAGGCCTAAATTTTAAGATTTTTCGATTTTCTGAAATTCAAATTCAGATTACATATCTGGAAAGATAATCTTAGTTAAGTATTTCAAAACAGAAACAACTACACTGACTAGAAATCGGGGGTATTTAATTATACTGATGTAACACACATCATAGAATTTTTTCCCGTCACTCCATGGCAAATAACTGGGGAAACATTGGAAACAGTGGCAGACTTTATTTTGGGAGGCTCCAAATCACTGCAGATGGTGACTGCAGCCATGAAATTAAAAGACACTTGCTCCTTGGAAGGAAAGTTATGACCAACCTAGATGGCATATTAAAAAGCAGAGACATTACTTTGTCAACAAAGGTGCATCTAGTCAGGGCTATGGTTTTTCCAGTAGTCATGTATGGATGTGAGAGTTGAACTACAAAGAAAGCTGACTGCTGAAAAATTGATGCTTTTGAACTGTGATGTTGGAGAAGATTCTTGAGAGTCCCTTGGACTGCAAAGAGATCCAACCAGTCCATCCTAAAGGAAATCAGTCCTGAGTTTTCATTGGAGGGACTGATGCTGAAGCTGAAACTCCAATACTTTGGCCACCTGGTGCAAAAAGCTGACTCATTGGAAAAGACCCAGATGCTGCGAAAGATTGAAACTGGGAGGAGAAAGGGATGACAGAGGATGAGATAGTTGGATGGCATCACTGACTCAATGGTGACGAGTTTGGGTAAATTCCAGGAGTTGGTTATGGATAGAGAGGCCTGGCGTGTTGCAGTCCATGGGATCACAAAGAGTCGGACAAGACTGAGTGACTGAACTGAACTGAAGGCATAGGAGAGATGGAAAGGAGATCTTAACAGACATGAATCTGTTTCCATTGGTTTCTTTAGGGTTCAAAATTTTGCTTTTAATTATTTTACTAATAATTATGAAAGAATCCAAAAAATATTTATAGAGAAATTCTATCTTTAACACTTTTATTTTTAAAACAAACAAACAACAAAACTACCCTACATATAAATAATTCTAAATTGGCAATGTAAATAGTAGTTTCATATTATTTAATACAACAGGATTCAGAACAACATTGAGAGGTTAGATATTATTTCCATCTTACAGGTAAGGAAACTAAGACTCAGAGCACTTAATTTATCTAATTTGTCATTGATTAATTACTTAATTCATTTATATTATCAAAGGTCAATTATCTACAGGGTATGTTAGCTAGTAAGTTGGAAAAGGACAAAGGACTCACAGCTTTTAATTCCAAAATGCTTCTCATTCTACTACGTTGCTTGTGATAATATATTTTTTTTAAGTGGGAGGTATACATGTTAGAAAAAAGAAAGTGAATTCCTTATTCTGAATTAGCAGCATTCAGACAGAGCTCTACTCTTTCTACACATTATAGAGAATAAAAAGTATTCAATTTCCCCATTATTAGGAGTTGGCTTCCTGATTCCAGAAATTAGCAAAGCACCTTACCAGTAGACGACTCTAAAAGAAAGGATATAAAAGGGTGGGAAATAATCTCACCTTTATCTCATTTCCACACTTACTGAGTAGTACAAGATTTATGGAGATTTATTTAAAAAAATAAAAAAACACTGTTTATTTGAGATTAACTGCTTGTAGTTTCTAATTTAGAGATATAAGCCATTTATCTTGCATTTATCTTTAAATACATACTCCCTTTGTTTCACTTGGAAGGCAGGATATTAGCTATATGGATATATATGTATGTGTATGCACATGTATATATGTATGTGTATATATATGTATGTATATATATAGTGATATCAGGCTTAACACAGATTTATAATAAGTATGTACCAAAATACATCTATATAAACATTATTTTCCCATAACATCCTATATCTTCAAATAAAGTAGCTTAATAGAACCCATGTTTAATGCTGTTCTTGCTTTATTAACTTTTATTAAACTAGTAATTGCTTTCCATGAGAAGAAATGCACTCTGTCAAACAGGAAATTGGTCTATGTTCGATACAGGATACAGGATGCTTGGGGCTGGTGCACGGGGATGATCCAGAGAGATGATATGGGGTGGGAGGTGGGAGGGGGGTTCAGGATTGGGCACTCATGTACACCCGTGGTGGATTCATGTCAATGTATGGCAAAACCAATACAGTATTGTAAAGTAAAATAAAGTAAAAATAAAAATTAAAAAATAATAAAATCAAATAAAAATAAAAATAAATTAAAAAAATAAAGAAAGTCCTGTATGGATTAAAACAGCAAGAGAAGCAAACAAATTAGATAGTGCTTTCAAGTGGCATGCTGGGTACAAATTTAGTGAAAGGAGTATGTTAGAAATTAAAGTAGTTGAAACACTAATTGGCATTTTAGCTTCTCTCTTCAGTGGCTCTCTCAATTTCTACATCTTTTTCAGAACAGTAAATGCTAGCTTTTCATATATTTTTTCCATTTTTCATTTCTGTCTGTATTGTCTATTTTGTAAAGATTTCAGTGCATAAATCCAAGAGATATCTTAAATGTATTCTGTATTCATAGAAGTATACCATTAGCCATGTAGAAGTTACTGGATTCAACAAGATAAAAGTTCTAAATATAGGGGATAATTAATGCACAGATGAAAAGATATTGTAACCTCACTTAATATAGCCTATTTCAATTAGGCAATTAACAAAGCATGGAATTTCTTTTCTACCCAGGAATTTTGGTTATACAAATCTTTATTAGACAGTTTCATTACCTAGGTGATGTGACATATGAAATTTTCACAATGGCTTCTAACCCTCAATCAAAAAATTCTCCATGTTTTACAGAAAGCACTCTTGAAGTCTGTTACCCTAATGCCACTATTCACTCGCCCCTTCCCATGACTGTTGAACTCTGAAAGGTAACTGAACATGCTGTTTTCAATTGCAATAGAACACAGATATTTAATTATATTAATTATAGTTCCAGAGATAAGTTCTTGAAAATTTCTTAGCCATTTTCTCTTTGATTATTTCCTTTCTTCTGTGTTCTCTATTCCCTTCTTCAGAGAAGTCACCTAAATATGTGTTGGAATTTCCTGCCTTACCCTCATTTCTTTTAAACTCTTATATTTTCCATCTCCTTGTCTGTCTATACTGCATAGTGTGTGATTTCTTCCAATATATCTCCCAGTCCACTATTTCTCTCTTTAGGTTTGTCTACTCTGTTGTTTAACCTATTCATCAGTCTTTTAATTTTAAATATTATATTAATTTTTATTTTTTTTTCTTTTTAATTAAATTTTATTTTTTAGTTTGTTTTGCTTTACAATACTGTATTCGTTTTGCTATACATTGACATGAATCAGCCGCAATCCATTTAATTTCATTTTTTGTTTCTTTAGGGAGTTCATATAAAGTATAAAATGACTATACATCTGGGTTCCTGAGGTGTCTAAATCTATGCGGGTTTCTGTTTTTTTGTTTCTGTGATTCTTTCTTACAGTGGGTTGATTCCTTAAATGTTTGAGCATTTTTTTTTCTCTTGTGAGATCACATTGGTTAAATTATAAGAATCCAAAGGACCTAAAAGGGAGATGCATTTCTTTAGCGAAAAATATGTATTGGCTTAGACTAGGAGCCAGGAAGTGCTAATGACATAAGGGTCCTAGCAAAATGCAGGAATTTAAGTTCAGCCTCTTCATCTTGCTTTTAGCTCAAAGTTTTGTCTCTTGATATCACTACAGAATGGATATTTATTCCTATGGCAACCCACCTTTCCTATTAATTTATTACTTACTGTGCACAGCCACAATTTTGAACTCTTGGTTTTCAATTCTGTGCATATTTTCCTTTATTTGTTCATTCTTTCTTTCCCTTCCTTCATCCTTCCCTTTTTCTTTCTGTCTGTCTGTCTCTCTATTTGGTCCGCTGGGATTTATCTCTTGTGAATCCTACCATATATTAAACTACATATTCCTTTAATGAAAATGTAACTGTAGCAGAAGAGCCTTTCAGGGTAACTAATTTGACATTGTTGAAAGCAGAACTCTCAGTACATATTTACGATGAATGAATAAACATCCATCACTGTGTATCTGAGCTCACTGTACATTATAGCACATGTATGCAAATATTACTTTAGAATATAAATATCAAAATGCTGGGGAAACAAATATTCTAACAATAAACATGATTAAATATACTAATATATTAGAAACATTTATGTAATTGTATAGATTTTTATGCAAAATACTGAACTCACAGGAAACTATCTCTATTTAAAGAATACATTACAATTTATTTCAATAGAATTATGACATTATTTGTGAGCTATTAGAGGACACAAAAAATCCTGTCATTATATTCCTAGCACATGAAAAATAATGTGGGGCACAGAAAACATTATTGACAAAAGTAATTAAGAGCCCAAATTATGGCCTCCAAAAAATTATGCATGTGTGAACTCTTTTTGTTACTCTATCACTGCTACATCAAATATTAATTTGATTTTTATAGTGTTCCCTATGATAGTACTTTAACAAGGTTAGCTTTGATCTATTATAACCATGGAAATCATAAGATTCCTCTTAATAAAAATCTACAAATTAAATAAATATATATAACTATAGTTTCATTCATAATAAATAATTATTAAATAATTTTTTTCTTAATTTTACCTATAGACTTGTATAAAAGTTATCTAAAAAAAATACATACAGAATACATAAAACCTTGACAGAGCTATTTATTATTAGAAGATTAAACCTAAATTTTGAGGCTGGATCACTACAGAATTTGGGAAAAAGAATAAAGAGATGAAGTGTACTGTTTTTTTTTACAACATGGAGAGGCTCATATTCTCTCCATATATTTTTAAATTTATTTATTTTAATTGGAGATGAATTACTTTACAATACTGTGGTGAGGTGAGGTGAGGTGTTAGATTTTGCCATACATTGAGATGAATCAGCTATGGGCGTACATGTGTCCTTCCCATCCCGAACTCCCCTCCTACCTCCCTCCCCAACCCATCCCTCTGAGTTGTCCCAGTGCACCGGATTTTAGTGCCCTGTTTCACGCATCAAATTTGCACTGGTCAGCTATTTCACATATGGTAACATACATGTTTCAATTCCATTCTCTCAAATCATCCCACCCTTGCCTTTTCCAAAAAAGTCCAATAGTCTGTTTTGAATATCTGTGCCTTTTTTGCTGTCTTGCATATAGGGTCATCAATAACATTTTTCTAAATTCCATATATATGCATTAATATACTGTATTGGTGTTTCTCTTTCTGACTTACTTCACTCTGTATAATAAGCTCCAGTTTCATCCACCTCATTAGAACTGACTCAAACGTGTTCTTTTCAAGAGCTGAGTAATATTCCATTGTGTATATGTACCACAATTTCCTCATCCATTCGTCTGCCAATGGACATCTAGGTTGCTTCCATGTCCTAGCTATTGTAGTGCTGCGATGAAGATTGGGGTACATGTGTCTCTTTCTATTCTGGTTTCCCTGGTGTGTATGCCAAGCACTAGGATTGCTGGGTTGTATGGCAGTTCTATTTCCAGGTTTTTAAGGAATCTCCACACTGTCTCCATAGTGGCTGTACTAGTTTGCATTCTCACCAACAGTCTAAGAGGGTTCCCTTTTTGCCACATCCTCTCCAGCATTTATTGTTTGTAGACATTTTTATAGTAGCCATTCTGACTGGCGTGAGATGGTGTCTCATTGTGGATTTAATTTGTGTTTCTCTGATAACAAGTGATGAAGAGCATCTTTTCCTGTGTTTGTTAGCCATCTGTATGTCTTTGGAGAAATGTCTGTTTAGTTCTTTGGTTCATTTTTTTTTTAATTGGGTCACTTATTTTTCTGGTACTGAGCTGCATGAGCTGCTTGTATATTTTGGAGATTAATTCTTTGTCAGTTGTTTCATTTGCTATTATTTTATACCATTATGAAGGCTGTCTTTTCACCTTGCTTATAGTTTCCTTCATTGTGCAACAACTTTTAAGCTTAATTAGGTCCAATATATTTTTGCTTTTATTTCCATTACTCTGGGAGATGGGTCATAGAGGATCTTGCTGTAATGTATGTCAGAGTGTCCTGATTATGTTTTCCTCTAGGAGTTTTATAGTTTCTGGTCTTACATTTAGATTGTTAATCAATTTTGAGTTTATTTTTATGTATAGTCTTAGAAAGTGTTCTAGTTTCATTCTTTTGCAGGTCGTTGACCAGTTTATACAGCATCACTTATTAAAGAGATTGTCTTTCTTCCACTGTATATTTTTGCCTCTACTGTCAAAGATAAGGTGTCCATAGGTATGTCGATTTATGTTTGGGCTTTCTATTTTATCCCATTGATCTATAGTTCTTTCTTTGTGCCAGTACCACACTCTCTTGATGATTGTAGCTTTGTAGTATAGTCTGAAGTAGGCAGGATGCTTCCTCCAGTTCCATTCTTCTTTCTCAAGATTTCTTTGGCTATTTGAGGGTTTCTGTGTTTCCATACAAATTGTGAAATTATTTGTTCTAGTTCTGTGAAAAATATCATTTGTAATTTGATATGGATTGCATTGAATCTATAGATTGCTTTGGGTAGCATACTCCTTTTCACATATTGATTCTTTCAATCCATGAACATGGTATATTTCTCCATCTATTTGTATCATCTTTTATTTATTTTGTCAGTGTTTTATATTTTTCTATTATAGATTTTTTGTTTCTTTAGTTAGATTTATTCCTAAGTATTTTATTCTTTTCATTGCAATGGTGAATGAGATTGTTTCATTAATTTATTTATGTTTTCTCATTGTTAGTGTATCAGAAAGCAAGGGATTTCTGTGTTTTAATTTTATATCCTGTGACTTTACTATATCCTAGCAATTTCCTGGTGGTCTTTGGATTTTCCTATGTAGAGGATCATGTCATCTGCAAACAGTGAGAGTTTCATTTCTTCTTTTACAATCTGGATTCCTTTTATTTCTTTTTCTTTTCTGATTGCTGTGGCTAAAACTTCCAAAACTATGACAAACAGTAGTGATGAGAGTGGGCATCCTTGTCCTGTTCCTGACTTTAGGGGAAATGCTTTCAAATTTTTGCCATTGGGATAATGTTTGCTGTGGGGATTATCCTATATGGCTTTCATTGTGTTGAGGTATGTTCTTTCTATGCCTGCTTTCTGGAGAGGTTTAATCATAAATGGGTGCTGAATTTTGTCAAAGGCATTCTCTGCATCTATTGAGATACTCATATAGTTTTTATCTTTCAATCTGCTAATGTGAAATATCAGATCAACTGATTGGCAAATACTGAAGAAATCTTGCATCTCTGAGATAAAGCCCACTTGGTCCTGATGTATGATCTTTTTAATATGTCGTTGGATTATGTTTGGTAGAATATTGCTAAGGATTTTTGCACCTATATTCATGTGATATTAGCATGTAGTTTTCTTTTTTGTGGCATTTTGTCTAGTTTTTCTATTAGGGTGATGGTGAACTCATTGAATGAATTTGGGGGTTTACCCTCCTCTGCAATTTTCTGGAAGAGTTTGAGTAGGATAGGTGTTAGCTCTTCTCTAAATTTTTGGTAGAATTCACCTGTGAAGCCATTTGATTCTGAGCTTTGTTTTGCTGGCAAGTTTTGATTACAATTTTGATTTCTGTGCTTGTGATGGGTCTGTTAAGATTTTCTATTTCTTCCTGGTTCAGTTTTGGAAGGTTATACTTTTCTCAGAATTTGTCCATTTCTTTCAAGTCGTCCATTTTATTGGTATATAGTTGCTGATAGTAGTTTCTTATAATCCTTTGTATTTCTGTGTTGTCTGTTGTGATTTCTCCATTTTCACTTCTAATTTTGTTGTTTTGATTCTTCTCCCTTATTTTCTTCATGAGTCTGGCTAATGGTTTGTCTATTTGATTTATCTTCTCAAAGAACCAACTTTTAGTTTTGTTGATTTTTGCTATGGCCTCTTTTGTTTCATTTTCATTTATTTCTGCTCTGATTTTTATGATTTTATTCCTTCTACTAACTCTGAGGTTCTACATTTCTTCTTTGTCTAATTGTTTTATGTGTAAAGTTAGGTTATTTATTTTATTTCCCCCTTGTTTCTTGAGGTAAATTTGTATCATTAAGAATCTTTCTCTTAGCACTACATTTATTGAATCACATTGGTTTTAGGTTGTTGAGTTTTCATTTGTTTCTATGCAAATTTTGATTTCCATTTTTATTTCTTCTGTGATTTGTTGATTATTCAGAAGCATGTTGTTTAGCCTCCATATGTTTGTATTTTTAATAGTTTTTTTTCTTGTAGTTGACAACTAATCTTACCTCATTGAGATCAGAAAAGATGCTTGATATGGTTATACTTTTTCTTGATTTTACCAAGGCTAGATTTTTGGCCCAGGATGTCATCTACCCTGGAGAATTCTCCATTCACAATTGAGAAAAAGGTGAAATTCATTGTTTTCGGTGAAATGTCCTGTAGGTCTAACTGGTTCATTTTATCATTTAAAGCTTGTGTTTCCTTGCTAATTTTCTGTTTAGTTGATCTATCCATAGGTGTGAGTGGGTATTATTTTGTTACTCCCAGTATTATTGTGTTACTGGTAATTTCGCCTTTCATACTTGCTAGCATTTGCCTTACGTATTGAGGTGCTTCTTGTTGGGTGCATATATATTTATAATTGTTAAAACTTCTTCTTGGATTGATCCTTTGAACTTCATGTAGTGTCCTTCCTTGTCTCTTTTTATGACATTTATTTCAAAGTCTATTTATCTGATATGAGTATTGCTATTCCTGCTTTGTTTTGGTCTCCATTTGCATAAAATATCATTTTCCAGCCCTTTACTTACAGTCTGTATGTGTCCCTTGGTTTGTAGTGGGTCCCTTGTAGACAGCATATGCAGGGGTCTTGTTTTTGCATCCATTCAGCCAGTCTTTGTCTTTTAGTTGGGGCATTTAACCCATTTACATTTAAGGTAATTATTACTAAGTATGATCCCTTTGCCATTTACTTTGTTTGGGGTTTTGTTTTGTTTTGGATTCCAATTTATAAACCTTTCCTGTGCTTCCTGTCTAGAGAAGATCCTTTAGCATTTGTTGAAGGGCTGGTTTGGGGGTGCTGAATTCTCTCAGCTTTTGATTGTCTGTAAAGCTTTTGATTTCTCCTTCATATTTGAATGAAATCCTTGCTGGATATAGTAATCTGGGTTGTAGGTTTTTCTCTTTCATCACTTTAAGTATGTCCTGCCATTCCTTTCTGGCCTGCAGAGTTTCTAGTGAAAGATCAGCTATTATGCTTATGGGAATCCCCTTGTGTGTTATTTGTTGCTTTTCCCTTGCTGTGTTTAATATTTGCACTTTGTGTTTGATCTTCATTAATTTGATTAATATGTGTCTTGGGGTGTTTCATGTTGGGTTTATCCTGTTTTGGACTCTTTCGGTTTCTTGGACCTGAGTGGTTACTTTCTTCTGCATTTTAGCAAAGTTTTCAACTATTATATCCTCAAATATTTTCTCATGGCCTTTCTTTTTGTCGTCTTCTCATGGGAGTCCTATGATTCAAATGTTGGGGTGTTTAACATGGTTCCTATTATCTCTGAGGTTCTCTTCATTTCTTTTAATTATTTTTACTTTTTTATTTCTCTCTCTGCTACATTTATTTCCATCATTCTATCTTCCCCTCAATTATTCTATCTTCTGCCTCAGTTATTCTACTGTTGGCTCCCTCTAGAGTGGTTTTGATCTCAGTTATTGCATTGTTCATTACTGATTGACTCTTCTCTATTTCTTCTAGGTCCTTGTTAAACATTTCTTGCATCTTCTCAATCATTGTGTCTATTCTCTTAAACTGTACCTCCATTTTGTTTTCAAGATTTTGGATTATCTCTACTCCAAAATCACTACAGATGGTGACTGCAGCCATGAAATTGAAAGACACTTACTCCTTGGAAGGAAAGTTATGACCAACCTAGCCAGCATACTAAAATACAGAGACATTACTTTGCCAACAAAGTCCATCTAGTCAAGGCTATGGTTTTTCCAGTAGTCATGTATGGATGTGAGAGTTGTACTATAAAGAAAGCTGAGCACAGAAGAATTGATTCTTTTGAACTTTGGTGTTGGAGAAGACATTTGAGAGTCCCTTGGACTACAAGGAGATCAAACCAATCAATCCTAAAGGAAATCAGTTCTGAATATTCGTTGGAAGGAATGATGCTGAAGCTGAAACTCCAATACTTTGGCTACCTGATGTGAAGAGCTGACTCATTTAAAAAGACCCTGATGCTGGGAAAGATTGAGGGCAGGAGGAGAAGGGGATGACAGAGGATGAGATGGTTGGATGGCTTCACCGACTCGATGGACATGGGTTTGGGTAGACTCCAGGAGTTGGTGATGGACAGGGAGGCCTGGCGTGCTGTGGTTCATCTGGTCGCAAAGAGTCAGACATGACTGAGCAACTGAACTGAACTGAACTACTATCATTATTCTGCATTATTTTTAAGGTAGACTCCCTATGTTCTCCTCTTTTATTTGGTTTGGTGGGCATTTATCATGTTCCTTTACCTGATGAATATTTCTTTGCCTTTTCATTTTGTTTAGATTGGTGTGTTTGGGGTGGCCTTTCTGTGTGCTGGAATTTTGTGGTTCTTCTTATTGCGGAGGTTCCTCCAAATGTGTGGGATTGGAAGAGTGGTTTGTCAGATATCCTAGTTAGGGAAGCTTGCATCAGTGTTCTGGTGCGTTGAGCTGGTTCTCTCCTCTCTGGAGTGCAATGAAGTGTTCAGTCGTGAGTCCTGCTGAATATTTCTCTGCCTTTTCATTTTGTTTAGATTTCTGTGTTTTTGGTGCCCTTTGTGTAAGCTGAAGGTGTTTGTTCCTCTTTATTGTGGAACCTGATCTTTGTCGGTTGCTTTGGCCTAGTGGTTTGTCAAGGTCTTGGTTGTGGGAGCTTAAATCTGTATTTTGGTGCATGGAGCTAGATCTCTTCTTGCTGGAGTGCAGTAAAGTGTCCAATAGTGAGTTTGGGTTGTTTACAGGTTTGGCATGACTTTGGCTCCTTGTCTTTTAATGCTCAGTGTCATGTTCCTGCTTTGCTGGAGAATTATTCTAGTATGTCTTGTATGGCAACTTTTTAGCTCTTAGGTAAAGCTTGGTTTCAGTGTAGGTATAGAGGCTTTTGGGTGACCTTTTGTCTATTAATGTTTCCGGAAATCAGGAGTTCTCTGATGTTCTCAAGTGTTGGAGATAACCCTCCTGCCTCTTGCTTTCAGTCCTTCTCTCACAGTAGACTTAAAACTTCTCTATCCATACAGCACAGATGATAAAACATCTAGGTTAATGGTGAAACAGTTCTCCACAGCAAGGGAAGCCCAGAGAGATTCACAGAGTTACACAGGGCAGAGAAGAGGGAGGAGGGAGATAGAGTTGATCAGGAGGAGAAGAGTTGGAGTCAAAAGGGGAGATAACAATCTAGCCAGTAAATCAGTTCGCTAAGTGTTCTCCACAGCCCAGAACACCCAGAGAGTTTGCAAAGTAAAGTAGAAAAGAGAAGGGGGAGGAAGAATATAGAGGCGACCTGGGGGAGAAAGGGAGAATCAAAAGGGGAAATAACATTCACTCCAGTAATCACACTCTCCTTTCAAAGAGAATGGGCTGCCTTTCTGGGTGAGTGGTGTCCTCTGCCACAATTCAGAAACTGTTTTGTGGAAGTCCCTCAACATTCAATGATCTTTTGATGAATTTGTGGAAGAGAAAGTGTTCTCCCCATTCTATTCCTCTACCATCTTGGAAACACTCCAATTACATGTATTTTTAAATATAAATTTATTTATTTTAATTGGAGTTTAATTACTTTAAAATATTGTATTGGTTTCGCCATATATCAACATGAATCTGCCACAGGTATACACGTGTTTCCCATCCTGAACCCCCCTCCCTCCTCCCTCTGTACCTCTGTACCTCTGTACCCTGTACCCTCTGTACCTCTGTACCCTCTGTACCTCTGTACCACCCCTACCTCTGTACCACCCCTCTGGTTCGTCCCAGTGTATTTTTAAAGTGCTGTGTTACAATAGATGAGAATCAAGTAAACCAAACTCTTTTATATTTGTATTCAAATAACTATATTTTCATTTAGGTTAAACATGAATGTAGATTAATAATGCTACTCTAATAGCATACTAGAAAGTTTCTTAGATCAGAGCTTAATGAATATGACTACGGGACTATTAATGTAGAACTTGCAATATCAAGCAAGTTTCTATTATTTGAGCTCTCACATTTAAATTCAATACAATGTCAAATACTACTTTTAGAATTTAGCTCCCTTAAAAAGGTGAGTGTGCACACAGACACACACACAAACACACACCATGGCTTATTCATTATTTAAGAAAAGCTCTTTGTTAAAAATAACAGAACATTTTCATTACACCCAGTCTTTTTTATGTGTTATTTTTGGCTTTTAAACTGATGGTCTAAATAAAAACATTTTAGAACTATAACAAATCTCTACATCAGATTCAAATAATTTATAGAAAGGGAAACCCAGTCACAATGATCAAAACAGCTCAGACAGTGTCAAAAGCGTTGTAGCTTATCTTGACAAGTTTTGATAAGAAGGAATAAAGAACAGAAAAAAAAAGAGGAGTTTCTAAAAGATATAAACTACTAGTTTGATCTGTCTGATTTAAGATTTGTCAAATTATTCCCAGAAGTACTACACTATTATAGGTATCACATCCTATAAGCAGAATCAGACTCTGTTCTAACATGATTTTCAGATATGGACAATAGAAATTGAGATAAAACTAGTTTAAGTTATTAAAAACTATGCCATTTTAATCAGGAATGTTAAGTTAGTGTTATTAAAGATTTATTTTGTCATGATTTTACAAAATGGGGGAAATGAAAGGCTGATCTTTAACTTGGAGATATATATATATACATATATATATATATATATATGCAAAATCTTCACTGAAGATGCATGTAAAATCGTGCCTTGAATGATTTACCTTAAAATGGTATGAAAAAAGTCTAGCTCACAGGTCATGACTGATCCAAACTAGTAATAGGTCAAACAATACACAGGTGTTATAAAATAACATTGCCTTTAAAAATCTTTGGATATAATGTGTACCTTGGTTTCTCAGCTCACTGTTTGTGCTTTTTTCACTTCATCTGTATGCTTTCAGGTTAACTGTTAGAAAACTTCTGGAGACTTAATCCTTATATCACTTTTGCCTATTGCTGTTTCAGGTCTTGTGCACCTGTTATTTTTCCCATCATTTCATCACTTTAAAAAATTAATTTTCTTTTGTCAAAGGAGTATCTCCAAGTATACAATATATTTTTCCACTAATAGAATATGTTAGTTTAAAATGAAGTAACAGAATACTTCCCAAAGAATTCTATAAAGCCAGTTTCCCAATTTATCCTATGAAGCAGTAATTTCCTGCTAAAAAGTAGACAAAGATGCTGAAAGCAGACAAAGACATTACTAGAATGATAAAAAAAAATATATGAAACAATATAAATTATGAATATAAGTGCAAAAAGTATTCAACAAAATATATAAGAAGGTGAAACTCAGAAACAGAAAAATAAGTATACACTATGACCAAGAAGACTTTATGAACAAAAGTTTAGTTCAACATAAACAACAACAACAACAAAACAGTAAAAATATCTTTTTGTGATGACATGATATGTCATGTAAAAATGCTCAATACTCCACAGAAAGCTTATTAGAACTAGTAAACAAATTACTAAAGTTGAAGAATTCAGAATCAGCATACAAAAATCAGATGTTTATTAGTTCTATACACTAATAAGAAACAATAACAAATAATAATTAAGAAATCAATTCCAAGCACAGCTGAATCAAGAAGAATAAAATACTTAGCATTAATTGAACCAAGAAGGTGAAAGACTTGAACACTGAAAACTAAAAAATATTGAAGAAAGAAATTAAAAGCATAAATAGAAAAATAATCTCATGTTCAGGAGTCAAAAGACTTAATATTATTATGATGTCCATAAACTTAAAATGATCTAGAAATTTAATGCAATTACCATTAAAATATTAATAGTATTTTTATATAAATAAGAAAAAATAGTATAAAATAGAAGTTCAAATTACCCCATATTGCAAAAGAAAGAAAAACAAAGATGGAGGCATCATACGTCCTGATTGGGAGTTCATGTACACTCGTGGCTGATTCATGTCGATGTGTAGCAATACGAATACAGTATTGTAAAGCAAAACAAACTAAAAAAATAAAAATTAATTAAAAAAAATTAACCCTAACTCCAACTCTAACACTAACCCCATCCCAAAGCTGTAGTAATCAATAGCATGGTCCTAGCTTAAAAATAAACATATGGATCAAAGGAACACAAAAATAAACCCATGCATATATGGTAAACTGATCTTTGACAAAGGTGAGAAGAATACACAATGAGAAATAGTGTCTTCAACAAAAAGGTGCTGGGAAAACTGGATATTCATATGAAAAATAATAAAGTTGTCTTACAACATACACAAAAACTGACTCAAACTGGATTAAAGACTTGAGATTGTAAAACTCTTAAATAAAGCAAAGAGGGATATATTCATGACATTGGCCTGGGGAATAATTATTTTTATATGCCACCAAAAGTGCAAGCAACAAAAGCAAAAATGGTAAGTAGTTATGCATCATAAGAAAAAAGCATCTATATAGCAAGGGAAAAATAAATGTAGTCAAAAGGCAACCTATAGAATTGGAAAAAATATTTACCAACTGATTATGTGGTAAGGTGTTAATATAATTACCAGGGAAATTCAAAACCAAAGTGAGATATAACCTTACATCTGTTAAGATAATTATTTTTCTTTCAATATAGGAAATAACATAGCATCAAATTTACCATCTTAACAATTTTAAGTGTACACTTCAGTATATTAAATGCACTCACATTGTTGTGCAACCATCACCACCATCCATCTCCATAATTATTTTCATCTTGAAAACTGAAACTCTATCCATTAAATAATAACTCCCTGATGGCAAAGAGGGTAAAGAATCCACTTGCAATGCAGTAAACACAGGAGAGGTGGGTTCAATCCTTGGGTCAGAAAGATCCTCTGGAAGAAGAAATGTCAACCGACTCCAGTATTTTGACTGAAAAATCCCATGGACAGAGTAGTCTGACAGGCTACATTCCAAAGGGTCACAAAGAGTCAGATATGACCGAGTGACTAAGCACAGAGCACACCACATTTATCCTTTCTGTAGCTCCTGGTAATCACAATTAGATTTCTGTCTCTATGACTTTAAATATTCTAATTACTTTGCAGAAGTGGAACTGTACAATATTTGCCCACTTTTACTGGATTATTTCACTTGGCATAATGTCCTCAAGCTTCATACACATTGTAGTATATGTCAGAATTTCCTTCCTTTTTGTTTGTTGTTATTCAGTCACTAAGTCATATCTGACTCTTGTGACCTCATAGACACGCCAGGCTTCTCTGTCCTTCACTACCTCCCAGAGTTTGCTCACACTTATGCCCATTGAGTCAGTGACACCATGCAACCATCTTATTCTCTGTCGCCTCTTTTCTCCTTCTGCCCTTACTCTTTCCTAGCATCAGGGTCCTTTCCAATGACTCGGCTCTTGGCATCACGTAGCCAAAGTATTGTAGATTCAGCATCAGCCCTTCCAGTGAATATTCAGGGTTGATTTCCTTTACAATTGACTGGTTTGATCTCCCTGCTGACCAAGGGACTCACAAAAGTCTTCTCCTGCACCACAATTCGAAAGATGGATTCTTCAATGTTCAGCCTTCTTAATGGTCCAACTCTCACATCCATACACATGTCTACTTGAAAAACCAGAGCTTTGACAATATGGACCTTTATCAGCAAAGTGATGTCTCTGCTCTGTAATATGCTGTCTAGGTTTGTCATAGCTTTTCTTCCAAGAAGCAAGTGTCTTTTAATTTTGTGGCTGGAGTCATCACCTGCAATGATTTTGGAGCCCCCCTAAATAAAGTCTGTAACTGTTTCCATTTTTCCCCATCTATTTGCCATGAAGTGATGGGACCGGATGGCATGATCTTAGTTTTTCAAATGCTGAGTTTTAAGCAAGGCTTTTGCACTCTCCTCTTACACCTTCATCAAGAGGCTCTTTGGTTCCTTTTATCATTCTGTCATTCGGGTGGTATTGCCTTTTAAATGGAGGTTGTTGATATTTCTCCAGGCAATCTTGATTCTAGCTTGTGATTCATCCAGCCTAGCATTTGCATTATGTATTCTGCATATAACTTAAATAAACTGGGTGATAATATACAGCCTTGACATACTCCTCTCCCAATTTTTAACCAGTCTGTTGTTCCATGCCCAGTTCTAACTGTTGTTTCTTGACCTGCATATGGTTTCAGGAGACAGGTAAGATGGTCTGGTACTCCCATCTCTTTAAGAATTTTCCACAATTTGTTGTGATCCACACAGTCAAAGTCTTTAGCACAATGAAGCATAAGTTTTTTTAAAAAATTATATTGCTGCTTCTTTGATCCAAAGGATGTTGGAAATGTGATCTCAGGTTCCTCTTTTTCTAAACCCAGCTTGTCCATCTGAAAGTTCTCAATTCATGTACTGCTGAAGTCTAGCTTCAAGGATTTTGAGCATTACCCCACTACCATGTGACATGAGTGCAATTGTACAGTAATTTGAACATTCTTTGACATTACCTTTGTTTGGGATTGGAATGAAAATGGACCTTTTCTAGTCCTGTGGCCACTGCTGAGTTTTCCAAATTTGTTGGCATATTGAGTGCAGTACTTTAAAGCATCATCTTTCAGGATTTGAAATAGCTCCACTGGAATTCTATCACTTCTGCTAGCTTTGTTAATAGTAATGCTTCCTAGTGAAAGTCTCTCAGTCGTGTCTGATTCTTTGCAACCCTATGGAATTCTCTAGGCCAGAATACAGGAGTGGGTAACCTTTCCCTTCTCCAGGGGATCTTCCCAACCCAGGGATCAAAGCCAGGTCTCTTGCATTGCAGGCGGATACTTTACCAACTGAGATATCAGGAAAGCCCTTTAATGCTTTCTAAGACCCACTTGAATTTTACACTCCAGTATGTCTGGCTCTAGGTGAGTGATCACACCATCATGATTATCTGGGTCGTGAAGATTTTTTTTTATTAATAGTTCTTCTACAGATTCTTCCCATCTCTTCTTAATCTCTTCTGCTTCCCTTTGGTCCTTGCTGTTTCTGTCCTTTATTGTACCCAATTTTGCATGGAATGTTCCATTGGTATTTCTAGTTTTCTTGAAGGGATCTCTAGTCTTTCCAATTTTATAGTATTCCTTTACTTGTTTGCATTGTTCACTTAAGAAAGCTTTCTTAGCTCTCCTTCCTATTCTTTGGAACTTTGTATTCAGGTCGGTATATCTTTCCTTTTCTCCTTTGTCTTTTACTTCTCTTTTCTCAGCTATTTTTAAGGTCTCCTTAGACAACCATTTTACCTTCTTGCATTTCTTCTTTGGGATGGTGTTGATCACTACCTCCTGTAGAATGCTATGCATCTCGGTCCATAGTTCTTCAGGAACTCTGTTTGTCAGATCTAATCCTTCGAATCTATTTGTCACTTTCACTGTATAATCCTAAGTTATTTGACTTAGGTCCTACCTGAATGATCCAGTAGTTTTCCCTAATTTCTTCAATTTAAGTCTGAAATTTTTAATAAGAAGCTCATGATCTGAGGTACAGTCTGCTTCAGGTCTTGTTTTTTGCTTACTATATACAGCTACCAAGATATGCATAAATCCTATTTTGCTTATTCATTCATCTTTCAGTGGAGAGGGATATTTCCATACTTTAGCAAGTCTAAAATTCTGCTATGAATATGGGTAAACAAATATTTCTTTAAGACACTGCTTCAATTCTTTTGAGTATATATCTGGAATTCAGAGGCATATGTCAACTCTACTTTAAATTTTTTGAGACACCTCCATAGTGTTTTCCACAGAAGCTACACAATTTTATATTCCTACCAACAGTGTACAAAGATTCCAATATTTTGACATCTTTGCCAATTATTTTGTTTTCTGATGATTTTTTAATAATTGTCAATCTAATGGGTATGAGATGGTATCTCATTGTTTTGCTTAGCATTTCCCTATGAGAAATGCTGGGCTGGAAGAAGCACAAGCTGGAATCAAGATTGCTGAGAGAAATACCAATAACCTCAGATTTGCAGATGACACCACTCTTATGGCAGAAAGTGAAGAGGAACTAGAAAGCCTCTTGATAAAAGTGGAAAAGGAGAGTGAAAAAATTGGCTTAAAGCTCAACATTCAGAAAATGAAGATAATGCATCTGGTCCCATCACTTCATGGGAAATAGATGGGGAAACAGTAGAAACAGTGTCAGACTTTATTTTTCTGGGCTCCAAAATCACTGCAGATGGTGACTGCAGCCATGAAATTAAAAGACGCTTACTCTTTGGAAGAAAAGTTATGACCAATCTAGATAGCGTATTCAAAGGCAGAGACATTACTTTGCCAACAAAGGTCTGTCTAGTTAAGGCTATGGTTTCTCCAGTGGTCATGTATGGATGTGAGATTTGGACTGTGAAGAAAGCTGAGCACTGAAGAATTGATGCTTTAGAACTGTGGTGTTGGAGAAGACTCTTGAGAGTCCCTTGGACTGCAAGGAGATCCAACCAGTCCATTCTAAAGGAGATCAGCTCTGGGTGTTCTTTGGAAGGAATGATGCTAAAGCTGAAACTCCAGTACTTTGGCCACCTCATGGGAAGAGTTGACTCATTGGAAAAGACTTTGATGCTGGGAGGAATTAGGGGCAGAAGGAAAGGGGGACGACTAGGATGAGATGGGTGGATGGCATCACTGACTCGATGGACTTGAGTTTGAATGAACTCTGGGAGTTGGTAATGGACAGGGAGGCCTGGCATGCTGTGATTCATGGAGTCACAAAGAGTTGGACATGACTGAGCGGCTGAATTGAACTGAGTTGAACTGAATCATTAGTAATGTTGAGTGACTTTATCATGCTTTTTGGCCATCATATATCTTTAGAGAAATGTTAGTGCAAGTCCTTTGTACATTTTTGAATTGGTTTCTTTATTTTTTTAATTAATTTTTAATTGGAGGATAATTGCTTTACAATGAAACAGTAACATTGAAACATATACATTGCCATATGTAAAATATATATCAAGTGGAATGTTGTTGTATTACACAGGGACATTAACATGGTACCCTGTGACAACCTAGAAGGGTGAGATGGGAAGGTTGGTGGGAGACACGAGGGAGGGGCTATATGTATACCTACAGCTTATTCACGTTATTGTATGGCAGAATCCAATACAACACTGTGAGATAGTTATTTCTAAAAGATGAGAAGTGTTTGTGAGAATATAGAGAAGTTGAAACACTTGTACATTGTTGAGTGAGAATATAAAATTTGGCAGCCACTATGGAAAATAGTATGGAAGATCTTTAAAAAATTTAATAATTGCCAAGTGATGGATTCTTGGTATATACCGAAAAGAATTGAAATCAGGAACTTGAAGAGATATCTGAAGTCCCAAATTCATTGCATCATTATTTACAACAACTGAGATATTGAAACAACACAAATCTTCATCAGTAAAGAAAATGTGGTATGTATACATAATGAACGATTTAGTCATAAATAAGAAAATTCTGCCATATGCAACAACCTGGATGAAACTGGAGGACATCATGCTAAGTGAAATAAGTCAGTCACAGAAAGAAATATATTTTATGATTTCACAATATGAGGTATCTAAAATAGTTAAGCCAATAGATACAGGGAGGAGAATTGTGGTTTGTTAGGGGCTAGAGACAGATGAGTGGGAAGTGTTGTTCAATAGACACAAAGTTTCAGTTATGCAAGATGAATAAATTTCAAAGATATGCTATAAACAGTGTGCCTACAATTAAAGATAGTGTTTTCTGCACTTAAAATTTTGTTAAGAGGATACATTTCACATTAAATGTTCTTATCACAATAAAACAATTATAATTATTATTATTTTATATAATATTTTCTGGGACGACCCAGAGGGATGGTACAGGGAGGGAGGAGGCAGGGGTTTCAGGATGGGGAACACGTGTGTACCTGTGGCAGATTCATGTTGATGTATGGCAAAACCAAAACAATATTGTAAAGAAATTAACCTCTGATTAAATAAATTTATATTTAAAAAATAAATAAATTTTAAAAATGAAAACAATTAATGTAAAGCATTTTGTTAGTACAATAAAGTATAAAACACATGATCATCTCAATTGAAGCAGAAAATATGACAATATTTAACACATATTCATGATAAATGTGCATGTACAATGAATAAGACCTACAAATAAACTTCCTTAACCTGATAAAAACATCTATGAAAAACCCTCTGACAGACAGAAGTGCATGCAGAACACGAGCTGAGAATGGATAGGAGTACCTGACCAAGGGAAAAGAATATATAGAACCACGTAATACTCGGTAGGAAGAAGGAACTATGGGGAAAAACTGGAGTGTTAGTAAGACTGGATCTGCTCTCAGCTGGTAGGGGAACTGAAGCAGCAGTCTGATCCCCACATCAGGTCAATTGTCTGAGTCAGAGGAGAAACATTTAAGGCTGAAAGTGAAACAGGTGATCTATAGCAACCTAAATGGAATGAGAATCAGTCCTTGCCACAGCCATACATATCCTGGACAAGGACACAGGGAACCTGGAAGGCCAGCAGCTGGGACCTGGAGTTTAGGGATTGTGGAGCAATCTGAGGGCAAGAGCTGCTGTTGATGAGGAGAGATGGATCAAGGGGATGTGAGGGAGGAGATTATGGTGTGAAATGCCTGAGAAAGAAGTCCAGGCTGCCATGAAACAAGGTGATACTGCTGAGTCACATGTAGGAGGTGGAGCCATCACAATAGCCTCTCTTTCCTCACATGCCAGCATTGGCAGCTGAACAGTAGCGAGGCTGGCCCATCAAATGCCTGATGCACTGAACTAGAGTAGGACCCCACCGAGGGTGCCCCTTTAAGTGTCTCACCTGCCAGCCAGGGGGGGCCCTCTATATGCCTGATGAACTGAACAACAGAGAAGGACCCCAAGCAAGGAAGCCCTCTAAGTGCCTGAACAGGTGGAGCTATGGAAAAAGACTGGCCAAAGAGGCCGTCTGATTGCCAGCTACAGGAGGCTCAAAAAATACTCTGATAGGGCCATAATTCCTGTAGCTGAGGCAGTCCACATCCCTGCACACTTGGTGCCACCAGGGTCCCCACAAGCCAAGCAGCTGCACCACTTTCATGCTCAACTCTCATTAGGGCAGAGCTGACACAGGCAAAAAAAAGTCTTATGTTTATGCACACAGGGTCGCTTCAGTCGTGTCTGACTCTTTGCGACCCTGTAGGCTATGGACTGCCAGGCTTCTCTGTCAGGGAGGGGATCTCTCTAGGCAAGAATACTGGAGCGTATGGCCAATACTGTTTGTCATACCTTTCTAGAGCACTATATTTTTTGCTGCCCTAGCCGCCAACTCCCCTAAGTACCTGGTGCTGCCAGAAACCCTGCAACCCAAGCAGCTATACCACCTTCACATCTGGCCCTCACGAGGGCAAACCCGAGTCCACCAGTGCAGCCTCAGTAGCAAACCCCAGTGGACAACCCACATGCAGAGGGGGAAATAAAACCACAATTGAAAGCCAGAGGCAGTGTGGCTAAGGAAAAAGATACAAAACCTTCCCACCAGCTGTACAAGTTGCAGATTAAATCCACAGGATCAACTAGGCAGTCTCTGTGACTATGGAATATATAAAAGGTCATTAAGAGCTCCTATAAAAGAAAACACACTAGTTCTGATAGCTGTGGACACTGGAGGCAAGAACACACAGGAGTAGGACCAGATAGAATCTGAGCTGCCCCCAGAGCAGGTCCAGAGACCAGCACAGTGTTGGAGGACATCCTAGGGAGGTGAGGTGGACTGTGACTCCCAGTGAGGGAAAGGACTCTGACAGCAGTGACTCAAGAAAAACATTTATTATTCTTGCATTTTGACTTGTTCTATAAATTCTGTTGGGTTCTTTTTCTTCTTCTTCTTTTGTATTCTTTTGTTATTTAAACCTCTGTTGTAGTTGTCAATTTTATTGATGTTATGAAATCTAATTAAGCTTTCAGTTCAGTTCAGTCGCTCAGTCGTGTCCGACTCTTTGCGACCCCATGAATCTCAGTATGCCAGGCCTCCCTGTCCATTACCAACTCCCGGAGTTCATTCAGACTCACGTCCATTGAGTCCATGATACCATCCAGCCATCTCATCCTTGGTCGTCCCCTTCTCCTCCTGCCCCCAATCCCTCCCAGCATCAGGGTCTTTTCCAATGAGTCAACTCTTCACATGAGGTGGCCAAAGTACTGGAGCTTCAGCTTTAGCATCATTCCTTCCAAAGAAATCCCAGGGCTGATCTCCTTTGGAATGGACTGGTTGGATCTCCTTGCAGTCCAAGGGACTCTCAAGAGTCTAAGCTTATAAGCTTTTTTATTTTTCCCTCAGTCACATTTTTTATTGTTATAAACATGTGCCTTTATGTTTGGCTTTTGCAATTCTGTGGAGTTTTCCTTTTATTCTTCTTTTCTCTTTTTAAAATTTTAACTTTTTCAACCTTTTACTATGTTTTCTACACTTACTCATTTGTTTGCTTTTCCTACTCTTCTTTTCCCTTTGCAGTTAATCTTTAATGTATATAAATCTCCTTTACCTACCTCTATTTAACTTCACATATGTCTTCTTTCATTCTCTCTTTTCCTTCCTTTCCTCTTAACATGTTTGTTAGTTTTATTTTAATTGCCTTATTCCTCAGTTGGCACCTTGCTTTAGTTTTGTTTTCCAGTTTGTGCTTTAGTTAATTTTGTTCTGGTAGATATAAATTTTGGTTCCCTTTGGCTCAGAGGTTAAAGTGTCTGCCTCCAATGAGGGAGACCTGGGTTCGATCCCTGGGTCGGAAGATTCCCCTGGAGAAGGAAATGGCAACCCACTCCAGTATTCTTGCTTGGAGAATCTCATGGACTGAGGAGCCTGGTGGGTTGCAGTCCATGGGGTCACAAAGAGTCGGACACGACTGAGTGACTTTACTTACTTACTTTACTGTTCACCAGGTCAATCTATTGTACTTTATTTTTGTTGGACGGTTTTGATTTTGCTTATAGGTGTATATGTATATGTGTATATTCAGTTACACTTATGGTGTTATAAACTTCTGCTTCTACATTGGGCTTTTGAAGTTCTGTGGAGTTTTTCTTTTTTTCCCTTTTTATTTCTTCTTCTTTTTTTTTCTTTTCTCTTTTTTATAATTTGAATTTTAATTTTTTAAAACCTATTATATTTTTCTACATGTATTCTTTTGTTTGCCTTTCTTACTGTTATTTTCTCATTGCAGCTAATCTTTACTGTATATAAATCTTCATCTACCTCTATTTAACTTTGCATATCCATTCTTTCTTTCTTTCCTTTCCTCTTAATATATTTGTTACTTTTAATCTCATTGCTTTATTCCCCACATGGCACCTTGCTTTAGCTTTGTTTTCCAGTTTGTTCTTTAGGTAGTTTTGCTCTTAATTGGTAAATATAATTTCTTTTTTATTTTCTTTGTTCACCAGGTCAATCTACTGTACCTTATTTTTGTCAGACTGTTTTGACTTTGCTCATGGGTATATATGTATATGTGTATATTCATATTTAATTATTATTTGCCTGATTTTGTAATGGCCATTTGTCTGGGGTTCATCTTTGGTTTTTCGTTTTCAATTTTTTTTTAATTTCACTAAATGTCATAATAAACCACTTGTGGAATCTTTGATCCTGACAGGAGATCAAGCCCTGAGCCTTTGAAGTGAGAGCACTGATTCCAAGACCCTAGACTACCAGAGAAATAACCCTAGGGAGTATCAAATAGTGAGAACTCGCACAAAGGAAACCACTTGAATACAAGACCTAGCATTGTCCAACCACCAGTAGCAACCTGTGCCAGACACCTCATCTAAATAACAAACAAACAAAAACACAAACCTTATCATCAGCAGACATGATTAACACTTCACTCATCCTTGCCCATCAGAGCAAAAACAAACAACAACAACAAAATAACTAAGCACAAATCTAGGAAGCTTACACAAACCATTGGACAAAACTTAGGAGGATAGAAACCAAAAGGAAGAAATAATTCAAGCTTGAGCCCTGAGAAAAGGAGACCTCAAATAAAATAAGTTTTAAAAAAAATAATGAAAAGGCAAAGAAATACTACACAGATGAAGGAACAATTCAGAAACACAGAAGTCCAAATAAATGAAGAGTAAACAGGCAAACTACCTGAAAAAGAATTCAGAATAATGATAGTAAAAATGATCAAAAACATTGAAAACAGAATGGAGAAAATGCAAGAATCAATTAACAAAGACATAGACAATTTAAAGAATAAACATACAGTGACAAACAACACAATAACTTAAATTAAAAATACTCTAGAAGGAATCAATACCTAAATATCTGAAGCAGAACAAATCAGTGAGCTGGAATATAAAATGGTAGAAATAACTTTGGAAGAGGAAATATAGTAAAAAGAATGAAAAGAACTGATGATAGTCTCAGAGACCTCAGAAAGTGAAAGTTTCTCAGTCGTGTCTGACTCTTTGTAACCCCATGAACTATACAGTCCACGGAATTCTCCAGGCCAAAATACTGGAGTGGGTAGCCTTTCCCTTCTCCAGGGAAAATTAAAAATACTCTAGAAGGAATCAATACCTAAATATCTGAAGCAGAACAAATCAGTGAGCTGGAATATAAAATGGTAGAAATAACTTTGGAAGAGGAAATATAGTAAAAAGAATGAAAAGAACTGATGATAGTCTCAGAGACCTCAGAAAGTGAAAGTTTCTCAGTCGTGTCTGACTCTTTGTAACCCCATGAACTATACAGTCCACGGAATTCTCCAGGCCAAAATACTGGAGTGGGTAGCCTTTCCCTTCTCCAGGGGTTCTTCCTAACCCAGAGATCAAGCCCAGGTCTTCCACATTGCAAGTAGTTTCTTTACTAGCTGAGACACAAGGGAAGCCCCAGAGACCTCAGGGATAATATCAAACACACCAACATTCTAATTATGGGGTCCCAGAGAAGAATAGAAAAAGAAAAGGTTTAAGAAAACTTTTTAAGAGATTACAGTAGAAAATTTCCCCAACATGCAAAGTGAAATAGTCAATCAAATCCAAGACACACACAGAGTCCCATACAGGATAAACCAAAGGAGAAACATGCCCAAGACACATAATAATCAAACTAAAAAGACTAAACACAAAAAAAAAGAATATTAAAAGCAGCAAGGGAGAAGCAATAAGTAACATTCAAGGGAAACCCTATATGCTTAACAGCTAATCTTTCAGCAGAAACTCTGCAGGCCAGAGGGGAATGGCAGGATATATTTAAAGTACTGACAGGGAAAAAACTACAATCAAGATGAGTCTCCTCAGCAAGGATTTCACTCAAAATTGTTTGGAGAAATCAAAAGCTTTTCAGATAAGGAAAAGTTAAGAGAATTAAGCACCACCAAATCAGCTTTATAACAAATGTTAAAGGGACTAAGGCACAGGTGGCTGCCACGAGCGGAGCACAAAGGCACAGGCGGCTGCTGCGAGTGGTGCACTAAAGTGCAGGCAGCCAGAAGAACCACCCAGCGTCCGAGGCCAGTGGCGGCGGCTGGAGGGAGCCATCCCGCGTCCGAGGCCAGGGGTGGTGGCTGGGGGAAGCCACGCTGTGCCCGAGACCAGAGGTGGCACCTGAGGCCAGAGTGGCACCCGAGGCCAGGAGTGGCGGCCGAGAGGAGCAACCCAACCTCCAAGGAGCTGTGGCTGTGCGGGCGAAAGAGGGCCTAGAAGACATATCCCACGTTGAAGGTCAGGAAGGGTGGTGGTGTGGAGATATCCCTCATCCAAAGTAAGGAGCAGAGGCTGCACTTTCCTGGT
>SJXQ01009447.1:138068-254101 GCA_006408695.1 Aepyceros melampus | reverse complement strand
TAGTGGTAATTTTGCTATCTAGTTCCCAAAGTTCCTTATATATTGTGGTAATTGACTTCTTATTAGATATATAATTTGTATATGTTCTCTCCCATTCCACAGGTTGCCTTTTTGCTCTGTTAGTTAGATATGCAGTTTTCTCAACACCATTTGTTGAAGATACTATTCTTTCCTCATTTTGCAGTTTGATACTCTTGTTGAAGATCATTTGACTATATATGTGAGTTTATTTCTGAGTTCTCTATTCTGCTTCACTAATCAATATGCCTGTCTTTATCCAGTATGGCATCATCAACTCAATGGACATGAACTTGAGCGAATTCTGGGAGACAGTGAAGGACAGGGAAGTCTGGCATGCTGAAGTTCATGGGCTTGCAAAAAGTTGCACACAACTGAATGATTGAACAACAACACTACAGCTTTAATTACTGTAGGCTTTGGTTTTAATTACTGATATGCTTTGATGTCAGGAAGTATGAGGCCTCCAACTGTGTTCTTCTTTCTTCAAGACTCTTGTGGCTATTTGGGGTCATTTGTGATACCATGTGAATTGGGGATTTTTTTTAAATTTTCTAAACAATATGCCAATGGTATTTTGATAAATATTGCATTGAGTCAACAAATTACATGGTATAGTGTACATATTTTAGCAATATTAAGTCTCCAATCTATGAACACAGGGTGCTTTCCATTTATTTGTATCTTAATTTCTTTCAGCAGCATTTTGTGGCTATCAGTGTACAACTCTTTTTGTTTATTCCTAAAAATTTTTTTATTATTATTTTGGTTCCATTGTAAAAAGGATTGCTTTCTTAATTTCCTTTCAAGATTGCTCACTGTTAGGTTATACAGTGAAATTGACTTTTGTATGTTGATTTTGCAGCCTGTGACCTTGTTTCCATCTACTTTTTAATTCATTTATTAGTTCTAATAGCTATTTTGTGTAACTTTAGGGCTTGCTACATATAAAATGATGTCATCTGAAACAATAATTTTGCTTCTTATTTCTGATTTGGATGCTCTTTATTTATTTTTTCTTGTCTAATTGGTTAGTAAGGACATCTAGTATTATTTGAATGGGTGTGGTTGAGATTAGACATACTTGCCTTCATGATTTTAGAGGAAAGGCTTTTAGCTTTTCAACCCTGAGTATGATATTAAGTATAGTTTTTTTTAATATATTGAGTTTATTATATTAGAGTGTCTGCATTATTTTCTTCTTTCTGCTAAATTTGGGCTTAGTTTGTTCTTTTTTCTAGTTTCTTGAGGTGTAAAATTTGTTCATTTGAGATCTCCTTTTTAAAAAAAAAAATGTTGGAGTATAGTTGCTTTACAATGTTGTCTTAGTTTCTACCATACAGCAAAGTGGGTCTGCTATACGTATACATATATCCCTCCCTTTTTGGATTTCCTTCTCATTTAGGTCAACTTAGAGCACTGAGTAGAGGTCCCTGTGCTATACAGTAGGCTCTCATTAGGTATCTATTTTATACATGGTATCAGTCATGTGTATACCTCAGTCCCAATCTCCCAATTCATCCCAGATCTCTCTTCTTTTAATGCTGATGTTTACCACTGTTAAGTTTCTTCTTAGTCTTTCTTTAGTTACATCGCATAGATCTTGGTATGCTGTATACACATTTCATTTGTATCAAGATATTTTCTTTTGTTTCTTCTTTGATGCAGTGGTTGTTGAAGAGTATGTTGTTTAATTCACACATATTTGTGAGTTTTCCAATTTTCCTTCTGATTCAGTAGCTTCATTTCAATGTAGTCTGAAGAGATCTATGGTATGCTATCAGTCTTCATAAAGGCTTTGTAAAGACTTGCTTTGTGTCCTAACAAGTGATCTACACTGGAGAATATTCTCTGTGTGCTTGAGATGAACACATATTTTGATACTGTTGGGTAAATATCCTGCGTATGTCTGTTAGGTCCATTTTTGTCTCTAGTTTTACTCAAGTTCTCTGTTCTCTTACTTATCTCTGTCTTGGTGTGTACCCATTATTAAAAGTTGGATATTGAATCTCTTATTATTTATGTGTTGCTGTAAGTTTTCCCTTCAGTTCTGTCAATGTTTGCTTTATATATTTGAATGCTCTGATGTTGAGTACATATATATACATAAATGTTAAATCTTCCTGGTGAATTAACCCTTTTATTCATTGTATAGTAATGTCCTTCTTTATCTCTTGTGATTAACTTTGATTTTAAAATCTACTTTATCTGATATCAGTATGAACACTGCTGCTTTCTTACGATTACCATTATTACCATTTAGATGTAATATCATTTTACATTCTTTCACTTTTAGTCTACGCATCTTTGATAATATGAAGTTATTCTCTTGTAGATGGCTAGATGCCATAGAGTTGGAGTTTGATTGAACAGTTTAATTGATTTACATTTCAAGTGATAACTGATGGGAAAGAACTTGCTCTTGTCCTTTTATTACTAGCTGTCTGTCCTGCAGCATTTTTGTCCTAATTTTCCTCTCCAGATATCTTCCCATGTGCTTTGTTAATTTTTTGTAGTGGCATGCTTTTATTCTCTTCTCATTTTCTTTTCTGAATCTTCTACAGTTATTTTCTTTGTGGTTATTTTGGGACTTAACATAAAACATCTCATAACAATCTATTTTAAGTTGATAACAAATTATGTACAAAACTTTACTTTTTATTGCTCCTCTTCCCACACTTTATTTTATTGATATCACAAACTTCATTTTTATATTTTATATCCATTAACATTTTAATAGTTATTGTTTTTATATTTGTGCTTTAACTTCTATGCCTGAATTAAAAGTGATTTATACATTTACATTGCAGTATTATGGGATTCTGTATTTGTTTATATATTCACCTTTCTCAGTAAGCTTTATATTTTCAAATGCTTTTTGTGCTGCTGAGTAGTATCTTTTCATTTAAACTGGACAGACTCCCATTAACATTTCTTGTAAAGTGTGTCTAGTGTTGATCAAATCCTTCAGCTTTTGTTTTTCTGGAAAAAGACAATCTCTCCTTCATTTTTGAAGGGAATTTTGCCAGGTAAGTGCTCTTGGTTAGCAGGGTTTTTTTTGTTTTGTTTTGTTTTGTTTTCTTTCCTAGTACTTTGAATATATCATCCTACTTCCTTCTGAAACACAAGGTTTCTGCTGATAAATGTGCTGTCTTATCAAGGTTCCACCATATATAACAAATTGCTTTTTTGTGTTTTGCTTTAGAATCTATCTTTGTTTTGAATTTTGACAATTGATTATAATGTGCCTCAATGTGGTCTTAACCTTAGTTCATCTCATTTGAAGTTCTCTGGGCCTTTGAAATCTGGATATCTATTACCTTCCCTCAATTTGGAAAGTTTTAACCATAATTTCTTAAAATAATTTTGCCATCCCTTCTCTCTCTCTTCTCCTTCTATGAATCCCATAGTGCCTATTCTTTTCTTTCTTGAACATTTATTTGTGTCCAACTCTGTGTGACCCTGCAAACTGTAGCCCACCAGGCTCTCCTGTCCACAGAAGGGGACAAGAATACTGGAGTGGGTTACCATTCCATTTTCCAGGGGATATTCACACTCCAGGGATTGAACCTGGGTCTCCTGCCTTGCAGGCAGATTCTTTACCATCTGAGACACCAGGGAAGCCCTCATAATGCCTATCCTGGCTCATTTTATGATATTCTATAAGTCTCTTAGGTTTTCTTCACTGTTTTTCTTTCTTCTTTTTTTAAATTCTCTCAATGGATATTTTCAAACAACCTATCTGTGGATTAGCTGATCCCTTCTTTTCCTTGATCAGATCTGTGGTTGAACACATTTAGCAAATTTTAGAATTCAGCTATTGCTTTCTTCAGTTCTAAAATTTCTGTTTGGTTCCTTTTACATTTTCCAACTCTGTTGATATTAACATTTTGTTTGGTTGTCATTTTCTTGAATTTACTGAGTGTCTTTATGATGATTATTTTGAACTTTTTGTCAGATAATTCACAGTCCTCTGCTTCTTTAGAGTTGGTTTTCAGAGATGTTTTTCTCTGATTGGCCATATTTCCCTGTTTCTTAATGTGCTTCACACTTGTGCTTGTATTCTTGCATTTGAAAAAACCAGTTATCTCTTCAATCTTTATAGAGTGGTTTCTTAAAGAAGAAATGCTTTGCCAGTCAGCCCAGCTAGATATTCTAGGGGCTACTCAAACATTTTCTTTGGGTTTATGCTAAATTCCCAATTAGAGGAATTTGCCAGTTTCCTCTTATTCTCTCTGGTATCTGTTTTTGCAGTACTGCAGGTTCTCTGAAACCACCCTAAACCGGCCAGCTCTGATTTTCAGGGCCTCCAAGCTTCTAGTATAAGCTCAGTCTCCACTCTGAGTCAAGTGAGACAGAAACAAGACAACCCACACAGAACATTGAATACACACTCTACTCTTCTTTTTTCCCCCTCCCACAAAGGAGAGGACACCAAGCTACATCAGTTTCTGTCCACTGCAGGTCCTCTGGAGCAGCAGTAACTGCCCAGCTTTCTTTTGTTCTCGTGGGACTCCAAGCATCTAGTTTCCATCAGTGCTCCAAGACAGGTGAGAAAGACATTAGTCCTACAGCCAGTTTTCTGAAAATCTGAAACATTGGACAAATGCTTCAATATTTTCCCTTCCCAAGGAGATACTTGGAGCTGGGTGTTTTCTTCCACATTGAACTTAGGGGAGGGATAATGGCAAGGGAATGCCATAATTTTTTCTACAGACTTATCCAGCTAGCTTTAAGGTTGTCTGGGGTACAGATAATCTTAACTGTTTTTGTTTTTGTTTTTGTTTCTCACAAATGGAACTGATCTAGGTATTGTTGAGTTAATGTCATTTTTGGAGGAAAGATGGTCTAGGGCTTTCTATTCTGCCATCACAGTGTCTATGGTTAAGCTTCTTTTAGTAATGTTATTCAGCCTCAGTGTTCCTACTTTAGCAAAATGCTTATTTATTTCTTTTTCCAGTTCATTTAATATATTGGAACCTCTATTTTGTCATCTATTAAATTCATAAGAAACTTTTTATTTTTTCATACAAGGATTCTATATAACTGAAAAGCAGTTCCTGAAGATCCATCTTGGACAAATGGCTAGTTAGCAGTGTCAAAATTGGAGGAAGATGGAAGTGAGAAAGTGGTAAGATTCACTCTCAACCCTAATGTCCCTCTAACAGTGGAAGTAAGGGCTAATATGACAAGAATTTATCTATATTTACAACTCCTTGTGTTGTTTTCTTATAGCTAGCAAAGTCTAAGCCTCACAGCTCTATATAAATGCAAATTGTACTTAGGTTGACACTACTATCGATACTATTGAGAAAGTAGTATTAACTGCAGTGCCTGCAGGAATCAGACTGGAGGGGTTACTGAAGATGTGTTCTAAGGACCCTATATATTTTGGTACAGGTGACTTTAAAAATTAACATCAATGAGAGATATTTTTATGAATTTATAGACTCAATGAATATATACTTCCTATTGGTAGGTATTTTATGACCATAATTAGCACATAGTATAATTCCTGGTGTGAAGTCCTCCAGAAATGTTAACTGTGGACATATGCATGAACCAAGGCTGCCTATCCTTAGGGACAGACAGGCATGGGTTGAGGAAAATGACTGCAGTGTAAGAAGATGCTTGTAATTCTTTCATCCCATTATAAAACTATGCCTATTTCCTCCAGAACATCTCACAAAAGTCCCCTCAACATAGATCATGCATTTTTTTATCTTTTCTCTTTAAATAATTTTTCAATCATAATTACTGTTATTACCAAAAATGACCATGTTTAAAATGAACTAGTGCATTACTGGATGTTTTGATTGTATTTGTGGCCTACTTTTCTAGTTGTTTGAAACCTCATAGCATTTCCTAATGACAACAAAGGGGAGGTCGTCAGAGCCCACCACCCACCATAAGCAAGAAGCATTTTAGATGATAGGATCATTATTTGCATATGACAACGAACAGAATACCCTTGTACTCTGAGCGAAACCACAAAACATCTTCCAGGAGTCAGCAAAAACATAGAATAATTCATTCATCTGTCACACTAACTAGGATGCTAATAATTTCTGATATGGTAGATAGGGGACTATAGTTCTACCCTGACATTCATGAACTGCTTTTCTTAGGGCAAGTCATTTACTGTGAAAAGGACGTTTGGTGGCTATTGGTCTTGGGGGGCCCAACTCTCTTTTTTCTACCTCCTTTCAATGACAGATTTGTTTACCAGGCCACAGAGATGGGCACACAACCCAGTCTGAGTCAATCATAGAATGTCCCATCTCACAGCCACAGTGACCTTTGGGCCTGGACATTTTTTATGCAGGAGCAGGCAAAGAGAAGTCTATCTATTATACCACTTGGCTGGCAGGCTGAATGAATGTGATTACAGCCTCCTGTCATGTCCCCTGGGAAAAGAGGAGAGAGGAAGCATGCCAGGGGAGCTGGGCCTGCCTCTCCCTTAGAGTCTCCCAGATGGAGTCCTCTGCTTTCATGCAGCTCATCTTCAGATTCTATGAACCACCTACACTCCCTTCTGTAAATCTCTTTTGCTTGGTCTCTTTGGAGTTGACTTTCTGCTACTCTCAGTGGAAAGAGTCCCACCTAATACTCTGTGGATCCTGCCAGGCCTTGCCAGCCTTTGGTATCTGCTCTTGCTCTTCTTCTTCTGTGGAATGTTCTCTCCAGAAGCTCCATGACTCTTTCCCTCTCTTCCTTCAAGTTGGATTAAAAGGCCATCTTCTCAATGAGGCCTCCCTTGGCCGTTCTCTCTGAACTATGCTTACACTTTACCATACTTCCCTTATCAATATCAACTATATCACGTGCTTTACTGAATGACTTTTTGATTGTCTCTCTCTTCAATCTGAATGTAGGTAGGGATGTTTGACTGTTTTATCCACTGCAGAAGCCTGGAGCCTAAAAAGACATACAGATAGATATCATGGGGTTTCCCTTTAGTGATTCAGGAGTAAAGAATCTACCTGCCAATGTAGGAGACATGGTTCTATCCCTGGTCCCAGGAATATCTCCTGGAGAAGGAAATGGCAACTAACTCCAGTATTCTTGCCTGAAAAATCTGCTTGGATAGAGGAGACTGGCAGGCTACAGTCCATGGATCGCAGAGTTGGACATGACTTTGAGACTGAACAACAAATAGATATCAGAGAATAATAAATGTCCATTAAATAAGTGGAAAAGTGAATATCAAATATTTACTGTGTGCCAGACATTGTACTCCGAGCTTGACAAGTGGAATTTTGTGTAACTCATTTATTCTTTGCTTTTTTTTGGTAAAGCTGATCTCACGGAAGTGACCTCATCACATGGTTATCACATGGTTATAACATTGACACCATGAAGTTATGAAGACTCTCACCTCCTTGAGGACAAGGGCTATGTCTGCCTTTTCCCCACTGATCCCCACTGCCTATTTTAGTGCCTGGAATCTGGAATATATGCAACTGTATCCCAAATCTATGAATATGAAATATAACATATCTTAAACTTAGCTGTGCTTCCCTTGAGTCATGGATCTTTTATAACCTCATGAACATGGCATGGCACAGGATATGACTGCCAGGGCTTCCCTTTTAGGGTTGGCTACTGGACAGCTTTGCATGAAATGGAGCCCTTGTTCTTAGCCATGAAGTTGGACCGACTCCCCCATCTGCCTGTCTTGCTCTTGTTTCTTTTCTCCCCCATTCTTAAATCATATTACTGTGCCCTTGTAAGCCACCTTGAATCCTTTCTGGAACAAGGCGGAGAATAAGTTAATTAATTCACAGATTCATTTAATTCTCAGAGTAACACAGTGAGGTAGGTATTAGCTCC
Source organism: Aepyceros melampus (assembly GCA_006408695.1). Classification (NCBI taxonomy): domain Eukaryota; kingdom Metazoa; phylum Chordata; class Mammalia; order Artiodactyla; family Bovidae; genus Aepyceros; species Aepyceros melampus. The sequence continues at coordinate 246,250 of SJXQ01009447.1, read as the reverse complement.
CTCATTACATGGGAAAGGAAACTGAGCCTCAGAGATATTAAGCAATTCATTCAAGGTCACAAAACACATAAGTGTCAGGAATTAGCTCCAAGACAATGTATCTCCACAGTAGATGCTCCCTCGCCTTTCTTAAGACTGGTGGTGTCTCAGGGCAGCTTTGAGCTGAGGGCTGGTGGAAATGATATTGGGCAAGAAGACAGAGTCTGGGTGTCAATTCCAGGCTTTTCTGTTTCCAGGTCAGTTTGGGCTGTTACATATCTTCTAAATCTCAGTTTCCCCATTATTCAATGGGAATAGTAATGTCTCTTCCTCTACACTGTCAAAGTTCCATCTGAGTACCTTCCCTAAAGAAGGGGGTGTGTCTAGAGATACTGGTCAGACTTCCAGAACAGAGATCCCGATTAAGAATTGGCACACCGACTTCCCTAGTGGCCCAGGGATTAAGAATCTGTCTGTCAATGCAGAGGACACAGGTTCAGTCCCTAGTCTGGGAAGATTCCACAGGCTATGGGGCAAAAAGCCCGTGTATTACAGCTTCTGAAACCCATACGCCTAAAGCCCATGAACCACAAGAGAAATCACTGCAATGAGGTCGCCGTGAGCCACAATGAGAGAAAGCCTAGACACAGCAATGAACACCCAGCACAGTCAAAAATGAAAAATAACAAATTTTTTTAAGGAATTAAATAAAGAATGGGCAAGCCATGTCTATAGGACAGCAGTCTTATGCTCACCATCATTTGATATGCACAACAGGTAAAGCTGGATCATGGTTATGAGACTTGTCTGACATGATTTTAATATTGTTCTGTGCCTGAGGCATAAAAATACAGTGACTCATAAATTTGGGAGGCTTTGGGTATAATGGACAGAGGAAAGGTTTTGGACTGAGACATAATGTGGGTAAAGCCCCAGTCTGTCTGCTGTACTCTGTGATTTTGACCTACCGAATTCACCTTTCTGAATGTGACGTCTTTACTGAACAACAACAACATAAATCAAGATATACAGGAAAATCAGTCACAATATTTATCATCCATAGTTTCACATTTTGCATTCATTTGAAAAATGAAGCCTTTAAGAATGGCCATGTACACATCATAGCCAGCCTTTTTTGGTCATATGCTTTTTCTTCTCAAGTTTCTTGCCCAAAGATCACACTATTCTCAAGACCCCTCAGGAGTTGGCTAGTTTCTTGCAGAAGCAAGATACTTCAAAACATTTAATTTGTGGAAGGTGTTACGGATATTCTTCCTCCAAACATAAATTCCGAGGGAGCTTCTATGTGACTGAGACTAAAGCTTGCACCCCCCCACATATTTCATGTATCATTCATTCATTCATTCATTCCACAAGCTTGCTGAAAGTCTGCTCTGTGCCAGTCACCAGGCTTGACATGAAAAAATAAACAAAGCTTTGCTCCAGAGAGGCTGATATTCTAATGGGGGACAAGGCAAGTCTATAAGAAAAAGTATTACTGGTGGCATAATGAGAGGTTTCTCTGATAGCTCAGATGGTGAAGAATCTGCCTGCGATGCGGGAGACCTGGGTTCAGTCCCTGGATCAGGAAGCTCCTGGGTGGCATAATGAGGGGATAGAGGTCTTCCAGGGCACAGAGAAGACCCAGCTGAAGGGTGCAACCCTTTAGCACCACAGTGACTGCATGGGTGAGCCTGCTTCTGACTTTGGACTCCAGAGAACATTGATGTCTGCGTTTGGGATCTCTTGATCTTCCAGAAGTTTCTGCCAAAGGTTTTTCTCATCCTCTTACCATTGCTCTCAGAATAAATCCATGTAATTCATTTGGTCTTGGAGCTTTTTCAATATTTAATGGTCCTAATTGTCTTGTTATCTGCTTCTTTGCAACAGTAAAGCCTTTTAATATTTTGTTTTCTCCCTGGGGATGACAAACTATGTTTTCATAGAATCCTTACTGTCTCTCTTTTGCATTAAAGGAAAAAGGAGGTAGAGACATTGCCCCATGCCACAGATGCCCCCAGATATGCCCACTCTATACTGTACACATTCCCATAACTAGATGGCTAGACTCTTAGGACTGCTCCTCAATTTCAGCTCATGGAGTCTGAGACACAGAGAGGATGATGGTCTCAGCTGAGAGTCTCCTGACTTCAGCTTCTCACCACACCAGCCCATTTTCTCTAAATCTCCAGGGCTCAACACAAGGGCTCTCTCCAACCACTGTGTCTAATATACTCTGTGGTCCTCACTCTGCCTAATTCACTCTTTCTCTATGACTTCTTACTGAGCGTGTAGGGGGCACGAGGGAGTGTTCTGTTTTATGCAGTTTCTTTAGATCACAAAGCTACCTCTGGAACTTGCTGGAATAATGCGTTGCAATGGAAAATTTTAAAGAAACCGCATGTAGAGGCCAATGAAATCTCCTTGGACTAAAAAATAAATCTGAGCTCTCAAAAGAAGGCAGCACATCATTTGCAGAACAGAGACACCATGGAGCCTGCCACTCCCACCCAGGCTGTCTGCTGAGTCTCAGATTCACAAGTTCAAGTGCCAGCTGAGCAATCTCACCTTCCCTCTCTCCATTAGAAGTAGCACTATCCACCCACTTGACAGAATGGGAAGCACTCTAGATATTTGACTTTCCCCAGTATTGAATTTGTTTTCAAATGTGGGTAATATAATCTTTAATCATCTTTATTCTAATTGATAGTCATCCCTAGTTAGAAAAGATCTGTAGCATGCCCAAGTTTACACAGAACTAAGAAAAATGAGGAATCACCCCAAGCGTTAGCCTGTTTTCTCTCCCTAGGTCATGCAGAAAAAGAAATTACTAGGGTCTAGCAGGGCACCCCAGTCCAGTACTCTTGGCTGGAAAATCTCATGGACGGAGGAGCCTGGTAGGCTGCAGTCCATGGGGTCGCTAAGAGTCAGGCACAACTGAGCGATTTCACTTTCACTTTTCACTTTCATGCATTGGAGAAGGAAATGGCAAACCACTCCAGTGTTCTTGCCTGGAGAATCCCAGGGATAGGGGAGCCTGGTAGGTTGCCATCTCTGGGGTCGCACAGAGTCAGACACGACTGAAGAGACTTAGCAGCTGCAGCAGCAGCAGCAGAAGAATAGCAGTTCCCTTCTTGTAGTCACTCATTCAATTTCTCTGGTTTAATTTCCCTGAACCTCAGGCTTTTTTCCATTAAAAAAGAAGGATATCATCTTTCCTGCTTATTTTATGCTAGAAGGCTGATTAAACCGAAACCATGCTTTGCGCATTTTAAAAACAACTTTTTTCTAGTAATTCTAAACAAACATCCATTTATTTTTTACTAGACGAGAAACGCAGGATAAAATATTTTAAATCAAAACATTGGGTCTCAGAATGCTGACAGCTGGCACTTGGGAACAAATTAGAGCCCAGAATCAAAGATAAATGGAACGCGTTTACAAGCTACATGATCTGGAAAATGGGAAGAGAGAATCAGGTTTTAAAAAGAAGGGAGGAAACAATTGAATGAATAATTAGAAAACAGAAATGACATGTCACCAGCCCACCACAGAGAATAGGGCCAATGGTGGATTCATTAGAGGAAATTGTTTTCCTCTTAACACAGAGAAGGGGACAGAGGTAAAGGAGGGAGGTGTGTGTGTGTGTATCCTAAATCCCTTTAGTCATATCTGATTCTCTGTGACACTATGAACTGTAGCCCTCCAGGCTCCTCTATCCATGGGATTCTCCAGACAAGAACACTGGAGTGGATTGCCGTGCCCTCCTCCAGGGCATCTTCCTGACCCATGGATCAGAGCCAGGTCTCTCATGCCTCCTGCATTGGCAGGTGTGTTTTTTTTTTTTTTTTTTTTTTACCATTAGTGGCATCTGGGAAGACCAAAAAGTGGAAGGGACAGACTGTTATTAAAGGCAGCAGAGAAACTGAACAGGAAAAACAAACAAACAAAATAACATTATTTTACATTGCAAATTCAGAGTCAAACAAGATTCCTGATGTCACACAAATGGTGGCAGAGTACACTTGCTGAGAAGGAGAAAAAAAATTGCTTCAGTCACTATGTACAAATCAAATCCAGAGGAAACTCAGAGGTCCCTTCCTTTTGGGCATGCTGCAGGCCTCAGTTCCCATTCAAACTCCTTTGTGGCTTTCTCTATGGCTGTTTCTCCTGAGTGGTCTTTTTTGCTTCAGCAAGCCTGGAGTTAGGAGATGTGGATTTTAAACCTAGCTTTTCAATTAGCAATCTGTGTGACCTCAAATCATACACCACTCTGAAACTGTCTGCTCATCTATAAAGTGGTCATTCTAGCTCCTTCCTACTCATCTCTCAATACTGTCTTGAGAGTCAAGAGGGAAACAATAGGTGTAATGGTTAAAAGCAAGGATTCTATAGCAAGGCTGCCTGGGTTTGAATTCTGCTTCACCAAATGTATAGCCTTGAGCAAGTGACATACATTCTCTGGCCTCAATTTCTTTATCTGTACATTGGGGATGGGGCTTCCCCAGTGACTCAGATAGTAAAGAATCTGTCTGCAATATGGGAGACCTGGGTTCTATCCCTGGGTCAGGCAGATCCCCTGGAGATGGCAATGGCTACCCACTCCAGGTTTCTTGCCTGGAGAATTCCATGCACAGAGGAGCCTGGTGGGCTACAGTCCATGGGGTTGCAAGAGTTGGACATGTCTGAGCAACTAACACTTTCACTTCACTTTGTTAGCGGAAGCACACTGAAACCACCCACCCTGGCCAGGTATCACAGTAACCATTTGCATGAGTTGTTTAATGACAGGAGATCCTGATAAGGAATACAGAACTAACAAGCCACCACCAACCAGAAGAGTTCGGAAAAGGTCGAAAGGAGACATTGCGTCTCCATCCACTTACCAGAATCCCTCTTGCTAGCATCTATCTTGGTTGAGCGATGCGTGCGCCACCAGGAAAGACTGAATTAGAATGATTGGCCAAAGACCACCTGGAAACTAATCCCATCACCATAAAACCCAAGACTGCGAGCCACGTGGCAGAACAGTTCTCCTGGGTTCCCTTACCCTACTGATGTCCACCCAGGTGCCCTTTCCCAATAAAATCTCTTGCTTTGTCAGTACATGTGTCTCTTCAGACAATTCATTTCCAAGTGTTAGACAAGAGCCCAATTTCAGGCCCTGGAAGGGGTCTGCCTTCCGGCAACAACTTTTCATAGTATCTATACCATTGAATTGTTTTGAGAATTGACTGAGTTAGTATAGGCAAATTGCTTAGCACAGTGCCTGACACAACAGTGCCTAACATCAATGTGTCAAATATTATTTACAGAAATATAAAGCTGTTACACGGAGAAGGCACTGGCACCCACTCCATACTCTTGCCTGGAAAATCCATGGATGGAGGAGCCTGGTAGGCTGCAGTCCATGGGGTCGCTAAGAGTCGGACACGACTGAGTGACTTCACTTTGACTTTTCTCTTTCAGCATTGGAGAAGGAAATGGCAACCCACTCCAGTATTCTTGCCTGGAGAATCCCAGGGATGGCGGAGCAGGCAACAACTTTTCATAGTATCTATACCATTGAATTGTTTTGAGAATTGACTGAGTTAGTATAGGCAAATTGCTTAGCACAGTGCCTGACACAACAGTGCCTAACATCAATGTGTCAAATATTATTTACAGAAATATAAAGCTGTTACACGGAGAAGGCACTGGCACCCACTCCATACTCTTGCCTGGAAAATCCATGGATGGAGGAGCCTGGTAGGCTGCAGTCCATGGGGTCGCTAAGAGTCGGACACGACTGAGTGACTTCACTTTGACTTTTCTCTTTCAGCATTGGAGAAGGAAATGGCAACCCACTCCAGTATTCTTGCCTGGAGAATCCCAGGGATGGCGGAGCCTGGTGGGCTGCCATCTATGGGGTCGCACAGAGTCGGACACGACTGAAGCGACTTAGCAGCAGTAGCAGCAAAGCTGTTACAAGCCTTGTCAAATATGAGATAGTGAGGAGAGGAAATAAAGAAGACATTCCTCAAATCAGTCATCTTTGACATCTGCCAGTATAATAAACTCTTCAGTATCATCAGTTGATCAAAGAATGAATTCCAGAGAGAGGAAGAAAGGAGAAAAATAGAAAATATGAAAAATATGAGAGAAAAAAAAGTTACTTAGAAAATGTTCCTTAAGAATTGGCACCTGGCAGACTCTTATTAATCGTCTCAAACTCATCTCAAGCTTCACTTTCTGAAGGTAGCTTTGTTAAAGGGGAAAAAAAGGAAAGATAAGGAAAAAGAAAAAAGATGAATTAAACTATGACATCAAACGTCTGGGATTATAACCTCAGCTATGCCATTTACAGGCTATACCAAGCAATTTAACCTAACTCTGAGACTTCTTACTCTTCCATAAAAATGAGGATGATGACAAATATTTAGCTCATAGGTTTTCACAAGGAGGAAATGAAGTCACTAATAAAGCAGTTAGAACACTGTTGAGCACTTTTCGCACAATGACAGCCAGTAGACGTTATCCCTGACTCCTGAAAGATGCCAAATAGTGTTCATAGTGTTGTACAGGTAAACAGTTAAAAGTCTCAGTATAATCAGCCTCAGAGAGTAGAGCTCAAGGGTATTAAGTTATTTGCTCAGAACCTATAACTCACAAGAAGCAGAGCTGGGATTCTAATCCAGCCTTTTCTGCTTCCCAAGACCATGCTCCACAGCCTCCCAAATGAATCACCAAGTGTAAATCACATTCATTCTGCTGTAAAGCACATCACTTAACAACCCAAAATAGGGCTTTTGCATCCATTAAAGAAATGGCAGCATTTTACAAAAGCCCAGGTTGTTATTTTAAAGCCAAATTTGAACAGCTAATAAAAATTAGAGCAACTCTGGCTTAGTAAATGCTGAGTATTTGACATACATCATATCATCAGCATCTTTGTCAACATTTATTTTATTGACTGTTAGTGTCTGATGCTGTGCCTGATGTTTTCTGTCTGTGTTTCTCAAACTTTACCGAGTAAGAATCATTTGGTGCTCTTGCAAAAATGCAGCTTCTGATTCAGTAGCTCTGGGGATAGCCTGAGAGTCTACATTTACAATCAGCTTTGATGCGATTGTCATGCTCTTGTAAATTTTATTAAGAGGAGCAACAATTAGAGCAACTCTGGCTTAGTAAATGCTGAGTATTTGACATACATCATATCATCAGCATCTTTGTCAACATTTATTTTATTGACTGTTAGTGTCTGATGCTGTGCCTGATGTTTTCTGTCTGCGTTTCTCAAACTTTACCGAGTAAGAATCATTTGGTGCTCTTGCAAAAATGCAGCTTCTGATTCAGTAGCTCTGGGGATAGCCTAAGAGTCTACATTTACAATCAGCTTTGATGCGATTGTCATGCTTTTGTAAATTTTATTAAGAGGAGCAACATTTTATAGAATTTTAAAATTAATCCTTACATTAATGCTGCTACAATAATTTTAGAGAAACTACTGTGTTCACTTTACTGAAGAAAAGACTGGCTCAAATAGTCTATGCTACCTGGCTTGAAATTTAGTGACAAGGAACAGAGCCAGAATTCAATCTGCCATCTCTCTCAGTCCAGTGTCCTTTCAGACCTTCCCTCAAACACATGGTAGAGTATATATAATCTGCTTCATGATTTAGCACTTTCAGGTTTTCACATTTATTTTAGAAAGAAAATGCTTTCCATTAGCCAAATGTTCATATGTATTAAAAAAAAAAAAAACACTTAATAGGATATCAAAAAATGATAAATATCCACACTTGATCTCTATAAAAGCAGTCTAGTAGGAAGGCAGGGAAATAAACAAGCACTTAAAATATAATATAAAAATAATCAGTGTGGGCAACGGTATAGGAAATCAAGGAGTTCAATACAGTCTCATGGGACATCCAGCTGGTACAGTCTTTCTGGTGGGCAATGCAGTAATACACCAAAATTTAACATATGTGTATATATTTACATGGCAATTTCACTTCTAGGCATTTGTCTTAGAAAGACAGACAGGGAAAGAAATATATATGTATACATATACATATATATGGTTTTTCCAGTGGTCATGTATGGATGTGAGAGTTGGACTGTGAAGAAAGCTGAGTGCCAAAGAATTGATGCTTTTGAACTGTGGTGTTGGAGAAGACTCTTGAGAGTCCCCTGGACTGCAAGGAGATCCAACCAGTCCATTCTGAAGGAGATCAACCCTGGGATTTCTTTGGAAGGAATGATACTAAAGCTGAAGCTCCAGTACTTTGGCCACCTCATGCGAAGAGTTGACTCATTGGAAAAGACTCTGATGCTGGGAGGGATTGGGGGCAGTAGGAAAAGGGGATGACAGAGGATGAGATGGCTGGATGGCATCACTGACTCCATGGGCATGGGTCTGGGTGAACTCCGGGAGATGGTGATAGACAGGGAGGCCTGGCGTGCTGTGATTCATAGGGTCACAAAGAGTCGGACACGACTGAGCGACTGAACTGAACTGACATATATATAACTGCAGCATTATTTAAGTGTAGTGAATAATTGAATACAATTAAATAACTGAATTTGATATTCATGAAATGTTATCAGGGGGTGAGATAAAGGTAAAGGCTTTCCCTTTTTTCTTTATGCAGTTATATCTAAACATTTCCCAAGTGGACATACTGTTTGAGTAACTGGCAATAACTACAGGATATTATCATGGTGGAATTTAATATCCACTCTCAGAAATATTAGATTAGAGGGTGTTAAGAAGGTCACTGTGAGTGAGAAGTAGGAACTCCTTTCTCTGTTGGACCAGGTTTGGAAAACTCTGAAGAGAGTTGATCTCCCAGGCATAGTTAGAAATCTGAATAGTATTTCCTTAGAGGTGAAAAAAGGAAAAAAAAAAAAAAAAGCATCTGAAATTAGAGGGGCAATTTAGGCAAATCATTGTGACTTGGTGACACCAAAATCAATAGATCCTGGTCCTATCTGCCCTCAAGGAGCTCCTAACCAATGTCAGAAGAGAATCCAAACGTAAGACAATCAACTACACAAAGAAGACAATGTAGGCGCTAAAGGGGGCGATGACGATTTGGACAAGAACTTTTCTGAGTGAGAGCATTTAGTTATTTCTGCAGGGGTTTGGGGTTTCCCCAGGTGGCTCAGTGGTAAAGAATCCCTCTGCCTATGCAAGAGACATGACTTTGATCCCTGAGTTGGGGCAATTTCCTGGAGGAGGAAACAGCAGCCCACTCCAGTATTCTTGCCTGGGAAATCCCATGAAGAGAGGATCCAAGAGGGCTACAGTCAGCGGGGCTGCAAATAGTAGGACATGCTTGAACAACTGAACAACAACAACAACACGGGGTTCTCAATTTTTCCTCAATTCCAACATAGTTTCAGGCTTCCCTCGTGGCTCAGATGGTAAAGAATCAGCCAGCAATGCGAGAGACCTGGGTTCAACCCCTGTGTTGGGAGGGTCCCCTGGAGGAGGGCATGGCAACCCACTCCAGTATTCTTGCCTGGAGAATCCCCATGGATGGAGGAGCCTGGGGTCGCAGAGTCAGACATGACTGAGTGGCTAAGCATATAGCAGAGCACACCACATCATAACAGCGACACAGAAGGGCAAGAATTCATGAGGAAATTGGAGGCTGAGCATGTCAGTTTCCCCTTGAGAACTCCTGGCTGAGGAAGGCTCTTTGGAAGGGAATGCTTGAGGGACACTGAGTGAGCAAGGTTGATGAAAAACTACTTGGTTTGTAGAATTTTGAGGACTTAGGCTGAGTGAAAGGTTCATATCAGGTCACCCTCTAAGACTAGATCCCTCTCCAAGAGTGGCTATGAATAATGCAAATGACATCCCAAATTGTCTACCACTTGTATTCTAGTGTGCAAATATTGTAACACAAAAGTAATATGAGTAGAAATGTTAAAAAAAAAAACTCTCATCTTCCACCAGTTTAACTTCATAGACTTTGTACTGATTATTAAGTCTTTGTCCATATGCATATATCTTACTTAATAGTAACAATATGGGCTTTCTTGGTGGTTCAGTGGTTAAGAATCTGCCTTGCAATGCAAGGGACACCAGCTCGATCCCTGGTGTGGGAAGATGCCACATGCCACAGAACAACTAAACCCAAGAATCACAACTACTGAGACGGTGCTGGAGAGCCTGAGAGCTGCAACTACTGGGCCCACACACTGGAACCACTAAAGCCTAGAGCCTGCGCTCAGGGATAAGAGCAGCCGCCGCAACGAGAAGCCTGCCACCGCAACAAAGAGTAGCCCCCACTCGTGCAACTAGAGAAAGCCCATGTGCCCAGCAAAGACCCACCATGGCTAAAAAAATAGTGATAGTGTATATAGGCCCTCTGTTCCTTGATTATTTGATTGATATTTGTTACTTCATACGTGCACATTTCCCCCTGCAAATACATAGTCCATAATTGAAATTTGAATGATTGCATTAAATCATCTATTGAATTGATGTACCATAATTTATTTACCCAGTGTGAGACAGTTAAATTGCAATGAATAATATGGTTTATTGAGTGGGCCAAAGAATTCATCTAGAGTTTTCCACAAGCTGTTCCAAAAAACCCAAATGATTTTTCAGTTCAGTTCAGTCGCTCAGTTGCGTCTGACTCTTTGAGACCCTATAGACTACAGTATGCCATAGGAAACCCAATATATCTTCTTTTTATACTTCCCCCATTTTTAATAATGAATTACCCAGAAACAGATTGTTGAGTCAAGAACTATAAATTATCATTTTGTCTCTCAAAAAGGTCAAATTTCCATGATCACTGACCACATGTTTATATGGAGTTTCATAATAATGTCGCTATTACCCAGTACTGTTTTGTTTTGTTTTTTTTTTTTAATTTAACTTTAAAGAATGCAAAATTATGACTTGTAGGGTGTGATTTTTTAAGGTTTTCAATTGCAGTTCTGAAGTTTTCATTCTGTGTTAGGGTAGAGGTTGTGAGAACTTACTGGGTTACAGACTTCTGTATGGGGGCATGCTTAGACAAGATGTTTATTTATACATATCGACACAATGGGGATGATAATAGCACTTATCTCATTAGACTGTTGTGGGGATTAAATAAATTAATACATATAAAGCACCTAGAAGGATGCCTGGTACATGATAATCACTGAACTTATGTTACATATTATTATTGTCATTGCTGTTATCTGGAGGATAAGTAGTGGTTTTATATCAATAGGCATAGAGGAGTAGGATTTCTATTTCCTATTATGAGGATGATGGTGCTGATCATTTGGGCTATAGTTCCATAATTTATTTATATATATACTTTTTGAATAAATACTATTTCTACATTTACATACTACTGTGTTGATTATTATTAAGGTCATGTAGCTAGCTACCTATTAATGGATAATTTCAAGGAGGTACTTTGTCTTTTTTTGTCTCCATTTCTTCTAGCAACAAATACAAGAATGGACATAACTTACATGACTTTTATGAGGATTTGAAATAATGTACATAATTACACAGAGACAATTTAATCCTCTTAGAGGCTAATATAGGAAATACCTACAGGAAGAGGGCCTCCTTTGTTCAAATATTGCCATAATAAGCCCACTTAGCCCACTTGAGGTGGGCTTCAAGGCTTTAAAGAAATGAAAGAAACCATTTTTTCATGAGATAAGGGAGAAAATAGTTTCTGAGAAGGAGAAGGAAGAGGAGAGTGATGGAGGAAGCAGGAAAAAATACAACAAAGGCTTTGAGGTGACATCCTTGTCACCCTGTGATATTCCACAATCTCCCTCAAGATGCTATACTCACAAAATGCCCACACAGGGTCCACCTGGTCCACAGACCAGACTGTGCCATGACCCCCAGTTTGTGGAAGGACTTGGAACCTGCTATTGTCACCACTGTCCATCAGCCTCGATAAGCAAACATCATGAGCTGTTTTTCACTTGCAAAGGCACCTGAACAAGGATGCTCGCGTTCACAGGAACAGATGACAGAGGTTCATTTCTGGTCCTGGCTGCTCTTGGGCTCATCCTCTTTCAAGATTTGGAAACTCTGAACTTGCTGCTTCTTGTCCTGCCATCTCCCAGCCCTTCCCTGCCAGCAGGTCCCCACCTGGACAACTCCAAGTCTTCCTCCAAAACAGGCTCTGATACCCCTCCTCTGGGAAGTCTCCTTTCCTTCCCTCTAGCCTCTTTTACATTTATTTCCTGAGAAAATGATCACAGTGGGTTTTTAAAAAAGTCTTATACTCACAAAATATATGGAGTGAGTTCATTTTATGAGAAGGACTGAGCTTGACATGGGACAATAGAGAGCCCTTAGAACATTGCTAAGATGGCATGTCAAGATGGATTTCTCCACATTTAGGTTTTTGTTGGGACTTCCCTGGCAGTCCAGTGGTTGGGACTCTACACTTCTATTGCAGGGGGTATGGGTTTGATCTTTGGTCAGGGAACTATGACCCTGCATACAGCACAGCTAAAGAAAAAAAAGGGGCTTTAGTCATCTTTAGAGAGATATTAAGGTGCAGGGAAGCCTCCATTAGCACTGGGATTATATGAATTTAAGTACTCAGTGCGTAAGACTTGCTCAGTAAATTGTAGCACAATTTTTAACAACATAAACATTTTTATTATGTTTTACAGTTGACTAAGCATTTCCATACACATCATCTCATTTAATCTCATTTAATCTTCACAACAATTTCCTTTGGCATATTTGGGGAAATAATTTTCTCAATCTGTTGTTTTCCTTTTTATTTCAGTTATAATATTTTCATTGTGCATACATCTTAAAACCATATGCAATTGAATATGTCAATCTTTTCTTTGTGATTTCCTTTATTTCAAACCTCAGAAAGCCATCCATCCTCCAAGAAACTATATGTACTCATTGTATCTTCCACTCATCACCTGATGCTTTTTTAAATATCTTTTGAAAACTCCACACTGTGCATTCATGAAAGAAATGGGAAAGATCAAGAGATTAACACTTAGTGTACCTCTACACAATTTTACAATAACTAGGTGATTTACAAGTCATAGATATGAAATGGCTACAGTGACTTCGCAAGTTAGGTTTTATTGTAGCCATTTTATAGGAAATACTGCCAAAATACACCAAGCCCTCAGTTTCTACAAGGTTCTCCTTCAAGCACTTTGCTATTCATCTTTCATAGACACCCTCTCACAAGTATGGCCATCATCCTTGGTTCACACACAAGGAAAAACTAAGGTAAAGAGCAATTAAGTCACTGAGCTGAGGTCACATCACAGTAGAGCAGAGTGGATATTGACACCCTGCCAGCTAATGCTGCAGCTGTATGCTGAGCCAACATCTAACACAGAAGACCCTACAGCTCAGAGAGTTTTAAGTCAGTCACACAACTATTAGGTGGGTCTCCAAATGGTCCAGTCCATGTTCTTTTAACAACTATACTCTCTATATCAGTCTGCCTCAGACTGAATCGTCAAAATGGCAGTGTCATCAGCAGACACCTGTTAATTGCACTCACCTTCTTGAGATCATAGATAAACTAATCTATGAGACAGGAGTGAGCGATAGGCAGAAAAGCAGGAGCTTCAGTGAGTGCTACTATGTTTCTCAGTGTTATTTCCACCAAGGGATTTATACGCCTGGTAAAAATTAACTGGCTATGTGATAAACTGACCATGAGATAAAGCAATTTTCAAGGGAATAGTGAGGGGAGGAACAAAAATGATTAAGAAAATGGGACTAACTGGGTGAGACAAAATTAAAGAAGTGAAGTGTGTATAGAGAGCGTGGTGGAGGCAAACAGGGAAAATGAAACAGCAACATGTATCCAAGCTTAGAAAGGTGCAAGGTCATTCCAAGGGGTGGCAGGACAAGAACGGTTTTGTATAATTTAGGCAACACCTAAGTCAAAGAACAAATTGGAAGAAAAAGAAGTAAAATCAAAATTTTAAAAAATCATAAAATTATTACTTAGAATTCATATTACAACAAGGTCCTATAAAATTTCCACATGCTAGCAAGGTAATGTGCAAAATTCTTCAATCTAGGTTTCAACAGTATGGAAACTGAGGAACTCCTGAAGTTCAAGCTAGATTTAGAAAAGGTAGAGGAACCAGAAATCAAATTGCCAAAATCTGCTAGATTATAGAAAAAACAAGTGAATTAAAGGAAAGGAAAAGAAAATCTACTTCTGCTTCATTAACTACCCTAAAGCCTTTGACTGTATGGATCACAACTGTAGAAAATGTTTCAAGAGATGGGAATACTACCATACCTGCCTCCTGAGAAACCTGTAACGCAGGGCAAGAAGCAACAGTTAAAACCAGACATGAACGATAGGCTGGTTCAAAATTGGGCAACTGGGAAAGGAGTATGTCAAGGCTGTACATTACCCTGCTTATTTAACTTCTATGAAGAGTATATCATGCAAAATGCCAGGTCTGAAGACTCACAAGCTGGAATCAAGATTGTCAGGAGAAGTATCAACACCAGATATGCAGACAATACCACTCTAACGGAGAAGGCAATGGCACCCCGCTCCAGTACTCTTGCCTGACAAATCCCATGGATGGAGGAGCCTGGTGGGCTGCAGTCCCTGGGGTCACTACGAGTCGGACATGACTGAGCGACTTCACTTTCACTTCTCACTTTCATGCATTGGAGAAGGAAATGGCAGCCCACTCCAGTGTTCTTGCCTGGAGAATCCCAGGGACGGGGGAGCCTAGTGGGCTGCCGTCTATGGGGTTGCACAGAATCGGACACGACTGTAGCGACTTAGCAGCAGCAGCAGCAATGGCAGAAAGCAAAGAAGTAAAGATGCTCTTTATGAGGGTGAAAAAGGAGAGTGAAAAAGCTGGCGGAAAACTCAACATTAAGAAAACTAAGATCATGACATCACTTCATGGCAAATAGATGGGGAAAAAAGTGGAAACCGTGACAGGTTTTATTTTCTTGAACTCCAAAGTCACAGTGGACGGTGACTGCAGCCACAAAATGAAAAGACACTTGCTCCTTGGGGTAAAAACTATGACAAACCTAGACAGCATATTAAAGTCCACATAGTCAAAGCTATGGTTTTTCCAGTGGTCCTGTATGGATGTCAGAGTTGGAGTATAAAGAAAGCTGAGCACCAAAGAATTGATGCTTTTGAACTGTGGTGGTGGAGAAGACTCTTGTACAGTCCCTTGGACTGCAAGGAGATCCAACCAGTCAATCCTAATGGAAGTCAACTTTGAATATTCATTGGAAGGACTGATGCTGAAGCTGAATCTCCAATAATTTGGCTGATTTAAAGAGCCAACTCACTGGAAAAGATTGAGGGCAGGAGGAGAAGGGGGCTACAGAGAATGAGATGTTGGATGGCATCACTGTCTCAGTGGACATGAGTTAGAGCAAACTCCACGAGATAGTAAAGGACAGAGAAGCCTGGTGTGCTGCAGTCCATGGGGTCACAAAGAGTCAGACACAACTAAGCGACTGAACAACAAATAACAACAACACAAACAACAACAACATAACAAATAAGAGCAGCCAAGGAAAAACGGAGAACGTGGGAGTTTGCTGTGCTCTTTCTTCGATAGTAGCCCTAGGTCTATCAAAAGGCAGACACAGCTTCCAAAAAGCACCCCCATCTCACATATAGCTCTCTTCCCACTCTTCTGCCATGCGTCCCCTTTGTTCTTCATTCAGCTTCTTGATCAAAGCCTGGTGTATGCCCCCTTTAGGGCTTTCCCAACTGCTCTTCCCTCTTCCTAAAATAACACCATTGTCACCATCACTATCACCACCACCATCCTCATCAGCAACATCTCCAGTCCGGTCCTCTTCTAACTCCTTTATCTCATTTTTTTCCCAAGACTCTTTCTAATACGTTTTGTTATTGCTCCCTTTTTACAAATGTAGAAACTAAGGCACAGAATTTTAATAGCTTACTCCATCCCGGACAGCTTGATTGCTTTTTGTTTATTTTTTCTCCATTGCTTCAACTCTTATTCATTCTTTCAGTCTCAGCTTTTAAGATCATTTCCTGAAGGAAGACAGACCTGACCACCACATCCCAACTCTTGTACACTGTCAAAGTAGTCTTCACATAACTATCACTAATACAGTGATAGCTTTTTGTTTGTTTAGTTTCTTTCCTTCAGGTTGCAAGTTCCATGGGAGGACACTCACTTTTCTAAGTAAAATGCCTGGCACACTCCAGGTGCTTTACAAATATTTACTGAATGAATGGATGTGAATGAATGAATAATTACTAAAATAATAATGAAAAGGATGACCTTGCTCATTCTTTGTGGTCAGATATGGTTTCTATACTGAACATATATAGTAAGGTAAATGTTGCTCAGTTGTGTCTGACTCTTTGCAACCCCATGACTGTAGCTTACAAGGTTCCTCCGTCCATGGGATTCTCCAGGCAAGAATACTGGAGTGGGGTGCCGTTGCCTTCTCCAAACATATATAGTAAGTATTATAATAAATATATACATGTATACATATCAGTTCAGTTCAGTTATTTTCACCTCTCTCCTACGTGTTTTTTCCTTATGCTTATATAAACACTCCTTGACCCTTAGAACATACTTAAGCAATACTTCTCCAGGAGACCTTTCCAGATCTCTCCAACCTGGAGATCTTTCAAATCTTTTCTGATATCCTCAGACTCACCTTAGCACTAAGTTAGATAATGCCATTGAAAGCAACATATGATATGTTTTGTTCCAAACAACATATGATATATTTTGTTTCTCTAACAACATTACTTTCTAATTGAAGCCTAGCATTCATGCATGCATCTGTCTTTTACTGGGTTGACAAGCCAAAGCATTTAAAAATACGTTTAATACATAATATGTTACTTATCAATATTGCTACTCCTTCCAGAAAGGATTTGAGATAGACCATTTTAAAATGTCAAACATACATTAAGATTTCTGAAAAAGAAATAGACCTCCAGTTGTGAAAAAGAGGAAGCAGCAAGTATGCTAGCCAGGAGGGTTAATATTGGGATGAACATGAAAATCGGTTCTGAGTCTCTCGGTAGACAAGGAGATAAACACACAATATGTTACATAATCTCTTACTAAAGTGTCATAGACCTGTTCTTTTTCCTTTTTCTTATACTAAATTCCATTGGAAAGTTATCCCCTGAGATGTTATACAAGGGGTCATTAGGTAAGACAATGCATAATGCTTTCAATGTATTTTACAACTAACGCATACGGATTTTTCTTCTCATGTTTACTGAAGACCAAAAGAGTACTTAGAATTGAGACTACTTAAAGGTATAGATACATAATGCAGTACTTAGGTAAGCTTCCTTCAGTATTTATTTTCTCAATTGGGCTTTTGAGATAGACAATTTAAGGTGCTTTTCAGTGTCTCTTCTCTGCCTAGCTATGAATAATGAAGCTCGGTTGTTGGAATCATTATCAGTACATTCCCCATTCTTATACCTTTATATTCATTTGACTTACACTGGTCGGTATTAACTAGACAAATTAATATCTATTTAGTGCTTTAGAGTCCACAGAATACCTTACCCTTCATATAAAATATGTTACTATCCATTACTGAACGCGACCCTCACAAGAACACCAAGAGTTATCACTACCTTCATATCTTATGTGTGAAAACTGACAGCATAAGAAATGAAGAACAGATACTTGAGTTCAATCTGTAATGCATGCATAATGCATACATTAACGTGGTGGGGTGGTGATAGAGAGGTTTGGAGAGCAGATGGTGTTTCCCTTCCTATCTAAGATGATCCATTTTGAAATCGCAGTGCCATCTAGCGGTTATTTTAGACACCAAAGCATGAGGCTGTTTCAAGATGGCCCCTGGACAGTACAATCAACAATTTATGCTATCCTGACATGCGTTATTTGAGCTGAGAGCATTTCCTGCTAGTTGACAGACTCTGACCTTTCAATATGGAAAGTGTACCACATCTACCCAGAGTCAGTCAAAGCTATTGATCCTGATAAATGATTTGACCTCAGCCAGTGGTTCTCCTCCAGTTATTTAATGCTTAAGAAAGCAAGCAATGTAATCTGAAGAGGTCAAGAGCTCTTGGGAAGGACTGTTGACACAGTACTGGAAAGAAGCTGACTAGTAGGTGTGTGAGAGAGAAAAAAAAAGACATGTTCTTCTGTATGTTTCTCAAGAAAAAGGACACTGAAATATTGTCCCGCAGATAAGATGGAGTTTGTGGATAACAATAATAACTAATACCTGATGTGGTGCCTCACATTTTAAAGGTTATAAGACCATCTGACCTAGATTATTTCACTGCTTGCCTCCAAAAGTTCACAGGCAGGGTATGTTTCTCTGTGTTGGTTCACATCATCAGCTTTATTTGGAATGCTCTGCTTAGCTTATCACCTTGCACTCCTAGTGTTCTTTTTATCCAGGTTTACTGGACATTAACGTCCACTTCAACCTCTTATCTTTTCCAGACTCATTTATATAATTTTTCTCCTGTTCTGTCTCATCAACGAGACCAAGAAGACTTTGGGTACCTTAAGTTTTATTGGTTATTTGAAAGATACACCCTGTAACTGGCCTAGGTCCTATTATCAGATGACTCTCAGAGCCTCACAGGTGGCTGACCCTTAATCTAATTCTCCGGATCAAAGGTTAGGAATGCCCATTGACCAGTGCAATCAGCATGAGAAGACTGGGTAATAAATGAGAATTATGTCTAAAGCTAAGAGTATCAGTTCAGTTCAGTTCAGTCGCTCAGTCGTGTCCGACTCTTTGCGACCCCATGAATCGCAGCACGCCAGGCCTCCCTGTCCATCACCAACTCCCGGAGTTCACTCAGACTCACGTCCATCGAGTCCGTGATGCCATCCAGCCATCTATTCCTCAGTCATCCCCTTCTCCTCCTGCCCCCAATTCCTCCCAGCATCAAGGTCTTTTCCAATGAGTCAACTCTGCATGAGGTGGCCAAAGTACTGGAGTTTCAGCTTTAGCATCATTCCTTCCAAAGAAATCCCAGGGCCGATCTCCTTCAGAATGGACTGGTTGGATCTCCTTGCAGTCCAAGGGACTCTCAAGAGTCTTCTCCAACACCACAGGTCAAAAGCATCAATTCTTCCACGCTCAGCCTTCTTCACAGTCCAACACTCACATCCATACATGACCACAGGAAAAACCATAGCCTTGACTAGATGGACCTTAGTCAGCAAAGTAATGTCTCTGCTTTTGAATATGCTATCTAGGTTGGTCATAACTTTCCTTCCAAGGAGTAAGCGTCTTTTAATTTCATGGCTGCAGTCACCATCTGCACTGATTTTGGAGCCCAGAAAAATAAAGTCTGACACTGTTTCTACTGTTTCCCCATCTATTTCCCATGAAGTAATGGGACCAGATGCCATGATCTTCGTTTTCTGAATGTTGAGCTTTAAGGCTAAGAGCATAGTACTGTACTATACCTGCTAGTCATGCTCTATGTTGCACAGTCCTCTTTTGCACAGAACTGCACTAATCTTACATACATCAGTTTGGTTCAGTGCTCAGTTTTGTCTGACTTGTTGTGACCCCATGGACCACAGCACCCCAGGCTTCCCTGTCCATCACCAACTCCCAGAGCACACTCAAACTCATGTCCATTGAGTTGGTGATGCCATCCAACCATTTCATCCGTTGTCATCCCCTTTTTCTCCTGCCTTCAATCTTTCCCAGCATCAGGGTCTTGTCTAATGAGTCAGCTCTTTGTATCACGTGGCCAAAATATTGGAGCTTCAGCATCAGTCCTTCCAGTGAATACTCAGGAATGATTTCCGTTAGGATTGACTGGCTAAACTTGGACTGTAGATTGGGCATAATTGAACTTTCTATAGCTGGGATCTAACTTCACTTGTTCAAATATCATTTGCAACTGTGCATCTTCCAAGTAAAGATTTTGAAATTGTAAACCCTCTTCCTGTCCTATGTAATGCTGCTGATTCCTCTATCATCTTTACTGCACCAACTTTCTTTTATGCATGTTAGATAATCCAAACTTGATTGACCTACCCAAGTGATGGCTGAAGTGGTCTTCATGCCAATCTAAAGCTATTCCTATTAGCAGTAGCTTTGCCCTTAGAATTTTTGGTCCAGGGTATTAATTTCATATATGATTCTTGAATAAACACACAAATAAATGAATAAACACATGAATTAGCAAATGAATAGAGGAAGGAATGTATGCAAAAAGTATATGAGATGATGCCATATTTTATTTTCATTCATTGTACAGACATGTAAGAGGTGCTTCTGAAATGCCAACTCTTCTATAACATGTTGGGGGCAGTGTTTGGACACAAGAGTCAAGTGTAATCAAATCGGTATAAAAGTGTATGACTAGGGTGCTGTGTGCTTCCTTCTACTTCACAAGACACAGCTCAGGTACCCAATGAGTCTGCCATCTGTCCACATCTATATCAGGTAGTTGGAAGGTGGCCTAGTGTAATAGGAACTGTGAAATCAAAAGCACAGAAAAACACCAAGGAAAAAAGCAAGCAGCCATGATCCCACCACAAAGTTCAGCATCACTGACATTTTAGTACATCTAATTCCAAGAATATTCATAAAGCAGAATCACATACATGGTAAGGTTAATGGAGCTCTTAAGATGGGTTGGGCACTGGGTGTTATTTTTCTTTCCAAGTATTGTATTATTTCACTACTGTCATAGATATGCTATACCTTCCAGAGCACTCCTTCAGAATTGAAGGACAGATTTTTCTTACTGCTGGGAAGCATGGCTTGTGGACAGTGCTTAGCAGTAAAGAACTGCCACCCAGGAAGCTCCCTAGCAATCCAATGGTTAGGACTCACTCAGCAGTTTCCCTGAGGTTCAATCCCTAGTGAGGCAACTGTGTTCAGTTCAGTTCAGTTCAGTCACTCAGTTGTGTCTGACTATTTGTGATCACATGGACTGCAGCATGCCAGGCTTCCCTGTCTATCAGCTGCTGGAGCTTGCTCAAACTCATGTACATTGAGTTGGTGATGCCATCTAACCATCCTATCCTCTGTCGTTCCCTTCTCCTCCTGTCTTCAATCTTTCCCAGTAAGTCAGTTCTTCACATCAAGTGGTCAGAGTAATGGAGTTTCAGCATCAGTCCTTCCAATGAATATTCAGGACTGATTTCCTTTAGGACTGACTGGTTTCATCTCCATGCAGTCCAAGGGACTCTCAAGAGTCTTCTCCAGCATTACAGTTCAAAAGCAGCTATGTGATGGGCTGCCCCCCAACTCCTGACAAAAAAAAAAGAAAAAAAAACTGCCTCCCAAACTCACCACTTTCCAGAGTCAATCTGCTTCCAATAGTGACCAACATGGGAGATAAACTGCTATTCTCTCTTTGCCCCAACTTGGGACCACTCTGAAGAGAAGGTTGTGGGCTCCTCTTGGGGGGTAATTTTGTTGTAACTTCTCTCTCTGATCAAGTCAGTTGCCATCTTTCCTCAAAAGGTACTGATTCTTAGAGGAGTCTCAATAAAATTTTACAAGCTTATATCTGTCTCATTTGGCTTCCCAGGTGGAACTCCCAACTTGGGATTACTACTTGAGGGTAGATAATGTCATTAGGTCATATTTTAAATTCCCAATTCATAGATAAAGAAACTGAAGCAGAAAGATAAAAGCAAGTTACTCTTGGGCCTAGTGAAAGGAAAGGGCTGAACAGGGTTCCAGTATCATCTGATTATTGAGATCCAGGATTGCAACAAGCCAGTCCAATAATTAAGAAAAAAACTGATTTTAGCATCAGTTTTTCCTATCTAAATAAAAAAGACAGAATTGTGTCTCCTGGGGTATGAGCTTCTCCCTTCCACCTTCTTCTACTTTCTCCTTCCTCACAACTCCTACAGATATTGCTTTCTAGCTTTAGGATTTCAGACTCAGCGAGGAACACTGCTCTAGGTAGTCTAATTTCTGTGACATAGAGGCTGGTGCTTGGAGTTGAGAGTTTGCAAGATGTCCCTGCCTTGGAGACTAAGGTGCCCTGAAGCTGAGGAGAAGACTAAACCCTTAAGGATTTGCTAATTCTTTCCATGTGCACATGTGCTTAGGTGCATCTGACCCTTTGTGACCCCATGGACTGTAGCCCATGAGGTTCTTCGGTCCATGGGATTTTCCAGGCAAGAGTACTGGAGTGGGGTGCCATTTTCTCCTCCAGTGGATCTTCTCGACCCAGGGATCAAACCTACAACTCTTGAGTCTCATGCTTTGGTAGGAGGATTCTCTACCACCTGTACCACCTGGGAAGCCCTTCTTTCCATAGAACTCCTGTGAGCAAAAGAAGGACCTCAGCCTGTGGGCTACAGATGCAGAAGGGAATTCCCACCCAGAGCCATGGTTTTAGAAGTGGCAGCGAAATATGTTCAAGTTCAATATGTAGAGCCACCGGCTTTTGTAAGAAGAAATGAGCTTGGATTGCGAGCATCTCTAAACTGGTGTAGGAACCAATACCTTACAGCAGCACATAAACCGAAAGTCCTCGTAGCATCTCATGGTGCCCTTCACTGATGTCTGGGAATGAATGCAGCACCATGTAAGTGGTGGATGTTGTAGCAGGGTTAATTTTATATAAAGAAATACAAAACTGTAGCATGTCCTACTTTTAAATGTTGTGAAATAAAATATAATTGCTTTACAATAGATATAGACAACTAAAATAAATAATATGTTATACTTTTAGATTAATTAGTTTTCCTTTACAGTGTATGTTTCAATATCTCCATATATACCCATTATGTGGGTTTTTAAAAAATTATTCTTAACAATCAGTATAATTAACTAACCCAACCTCAAATCTTAGCCACTTAAATTAATTTTTTTAATAAGCAACATTGCTATAAACATTCTTGGACAGTGTTTTTGCTCACATCTGATATTATTTCTTTGTGATCAACTCTTAAAACTGGAATTTCTGAGTTTTACAGAAAATACATGTCGTGAGGGCTTTGATACATACTCTATTTGCTCTCCTGAAAATCTGATCTGATTTAAACACCCTATCAGCCCATGTTCCCACATACTCATCAGTAAGGATTTTTTTTTCTTTAGTCATTGCAAGTTTTATGTACAAAATGGCTTTAATTGTTCTCAAGTGTCAATATTCATGGCTTTCTTTGATTTTTATAAGATAACCATTATAAACTCTCAAGGTAGATAAGTTTAAAGAGGTCACATTGCAGAGATCCAGTGCTTTCTGTAGATTCTTTATTTCCACCCACTGCCAACTTTGAATGTCTTATCTGGCATTCCTCAGGAAGAACAGACAAGTCGGGTGAAAATAATAAATACAACTAGGTTAGATAGCCTCCCTCTCTTTCCAAATCAAAGCTGTCTTTACTTGCATGATATCCTCAAAATAAAAGGCAACAAAAGACAACATCACAGGCATTGATTTTGGAGTGTGGATAGTTCAGAACAGCCTAGAAAAGCATACATCAAACCCTCTCACCCTCCAAGGACAGACTTGACCTTTACAATAATTGCTATCATTCTTCTTGAGGTCAGCATCTCTGTTTTTTTTTTTTTTTTTTTTGCAATAACTGTGACAATGCAATGGAAACACTTTTTAAAAATTCATTTGTTTATTTAACCAAGATATTTCTACTGAGTTCTTATTTTGTGTTAAACTCTAGACCCAGTTCTTCATTTTCATTTAAACTTTACTTTAAAAAAGTCAAATCAAGCCTGACAATGTAATATTAATAACCACACTGTTTCATAGGGGCTGCTATTTAAAGTACTACAACCTGAGATGCTTAAACAGCACACACTCATTGTCTCACTGTTCTGGAAGTTAGAAGTCCAAGGTTAATGTTGGGTTTGCTCCTTCTGAGGGCTATGAGGGGAAAATCTGGGCCAGACTTTCCCCTAGCTGCTGAGAGTTGGCTGGGAATCTTTGGTGTTCCTTGGCTTGTAGACACATCACCCCGAAACCTGCCTTCATCTTCAAAGGATGTTCTCCCTGAGCTTTTGCATGTGTTCAAATGTCAGGGACACCAGTCATATTGGATTTGGGGACCATTCTACTCCATTATGACTTCATTTTCACTGGCTATTTTACAATGACCCTTATTGTTAAGTTGCACCCGACTCTTTGTGACCCCATGGATTACAGCACAGCAGGCCTCCCTGTCCCTCACCATCTCCCTGAGTTCACCAAAGTTCATGTCCATTGCTCTGTGATGCCATCCAATCATCTCTTCCTCTGCTTCCCTCTTCTCCTATGGCCTTCAATCTATCCCAGGATCAGAGTCTTTCCCAGTGAGTCAGCTCTTCACATCAGGTGGCCGAAGTCTTGGAGCTTCAGCTTCAGTATTAGTCCTTCCAATTAAGAATTTAGTGTGGAACTACCTACTTTGAAATAAAGCTGCATTCTGAAGTGCTGGGGATTAGGTCCTCAGTATATGACTCCTGGGAATACACAATTCAACCCCAAACAGTATCCCATTTACAATCATGAAAGTTGAATCAAAATATATGGCGTGTGTGAGGCATACAAATTGTATATTAGCTGTATATAGGCCATTGTTTTGGTCCATGGACAACCAATGTATGAAGTCATCACATTTTCCAACACACTGATAGAGCCTGCAATTCCAATAACATAGACACCTGGCAGATCTGTGCATGAAGCTGAAAATGCAGGTAAGTGCTAAAATGACAGAGTTTTGAAAGTCAAATAGACATGTTTGGTATTAATTCTGGAAGGTGTTATGAAAGATTTATGAGCAAGTAAGCGAAATAACTGAATATGTGTAACTGATGGTTAAGTACTGAATAAAGTCTATATTTCCCAGAAAAACAAACAAACAAACAACTTTTAGAGTCAGTGCTTTATCTCTCTAGTATTCATTATTATGTTTTAGCTTAAATTAAGGTATAATTTCCTTAGTGACTTCCCTGATAGCTCAATTGGTAAAGAATCTGTCTGCATTGCAGGAGCCTGCAGTTCAATTCCTGGGTCAGGAAGATGCCCTGGAGAAGGGATAGGCTACCCACTCCAGTATTCTTGGGCTTCCCTTGTGGCTCAGCTGGTAAAGAATCTGCCTGCAATGTGGGAGACCTGGGTTTAATCCCTGGGTTGGGAAGATTCCCTGGAGAAGAAAAAGGCAACCCACTCCAGTATTCTGGCCTGGAGAATTCCATGGGATCACAAAAAGTCAGACACGACGGAACAACTTTCACTTTCCTTGATGACAGGTGTCACAGCTAAGGTTAGTGGTAAAGCCAAGGATAGAATCTAAGACTTCTGAACTTTAAGAAGTTTATATTTCTCCTATGCTTATTGCTGCTGTCTAATTATCTGACACCAATAAGGTGTTCAACAATTCAGTCTTTTTCTGATATTACTAGGAGTTAGCATCAGACGCTACACATTTAAGGGCTCAGCCTCACATACTTCAGGTGACAATAGCAAGTTCTGGGCCCCCAGGCTACAAAGCTCACGTTCTCACGACCCTCACTCGGGTTAAGTAATGGCTAACAGTGACTCACAAAGCTCAAGCAAACACTTTGGTTATGTTCATTGGTCTATTATAAAGGAAGCAACTCAGGACCAGCTACTGGAAGTGATGCACAGGACAAGGAATGGGTGGAGGGGGACAGATGAGCAGACAGTCTATGGAGCTGTGTGATGTCCTTTGTGCACACACCTCCTTCCCAGCCCCTAATGGATCCACCAACCTGAAAGCTCACTAGACTTCATTGCTCATGAGTTTTTATAACTTAATCTCCAGCTCTTTCCAATCCCTGGAGGTCTGAGTGGGGAAAGAGGCTGAGAGTTCTCACTCTATAATCTGGTGTTTGGTCTCTGATGACCCGCCAACATCCTGAAGCTCTCTGGGGGCCTCGCCCTGAGACATCTCATTAGCTCTGATTTAACTATGTTCCAAAGGCACTGATTAGGAATAACAAAAGACTCTCCTAACACTCAGGAAATTCCAAGGATTTTAAGATCTCTGTACTAGGAAACATAGAAGCAGATCTTTATTATATGACAGCAGCCCTAGAGTGATAAAATATCTTTTAAAAGGGCTTTTATCTTTTAAAAGGGCTTCCCAGGTGGCACTAGTGGTAAAGAATCCACCTGCAGTGTAGGAGATGCAAGAGATAGGGGCTTGACCCCTGGGTCAGGAAGATGCCCTGGAGAAGGGCATGGCAACCCACTCCAGTATTCTTGCCTGGAGAATCCCCTGGACAGACAAGCCTAGTGGACTACAGTCCATGGGGTCACA
This sequence comes from Aepyceros melampus, assembly GCA_006408695.1. Taxonomy (NCBI): domain Eukaryota; kingdom Metazoa; phylum Chordata; class Mammalia; order Artiodactyla; family Bovidae; genus Aepyceros; species Aepyceros melampus. Next base: position 220,030 of record SJXQ01009447.1, on the reverse strand, counting down.
AAGAGTTGGACAGGACCAAAGCAGCTGAGCACACGTGAATTTATTATCTTTTAAATCAAAAGCATTTCGACCTCACAGTTATTCTCTTGGGCATTTTCAAATGAAGAGAAAAAGAGATTATGAGTTATTATTCAATAGATGCTTTTAAAAATTATTGCTTATTAAATAGCTATTCAAATGTATGTGCCAGGTAATATACAAAGTGTTGGGAATAACAAGTAACATGTTCTGATAATGGCAATTCATAATCCCAGGTTGTTTGGTTTCCCTGATACTTTTCCTGAGTCTTCTGTCTCAGGCCAAACAAAACAAAGCAACAATAAAAATAAGAAAATAAATAAGTAATTTTAATTTGTCCAGCACGTTACAGTACATTTCATAACCTTTATCCCCTTGGAACTTCTACCCTGACTTATCTCATAGACCTTATCTCTTTGGGTTTATAGAATCTATTTGCCTTCGTTGACTTGGTGGAATGTCGACTTGTATTTTTTTTTTAAGTAAATAAACAAAGATAAACAAGACAAAAATCTCTTTTTGTTTTCCAAGATATAGATGACTCCCAGAGACCTTCTCTGCCTGGTTCGCCTGCCTTCCTGAACCTTCCAGTGGTTGTCTTCCTCCGCACTCACCTCCAAAATCTAGGCAGGCTCTCATCTCTGCCTTGCAGTGGACAGCTGTAGCCATTCTGTCTCACAGCAGTAATGAAGAGTGAACAAAAGCCCTGCTATGGTATTTATGATTAGAATCAATAAAACCACCCTTGTTCATATGATCTGTAGCCCGTGATCAAAGGCAGCCCAGAGGAACAAGTAGATGCTGTAACTAACTGGACCATAAGACTTCTTGGCATGGACCACATCAATTCTGATGGTTATTACCTAGCTTCTAGGAAGGCACATGACAATGAGATGTCAGAGCACTTCCTGATGATAGTAAGCTTGATCTTCAGGGCCAGTTAGAATATACTCAGAGAGGATGAACTAGATCTGAAAGGAACCCCAAACCGTACCACATATGGAATGCTTAGCTTATAGCAAAGGCATTGTCTCTACATTGTCAGGAGGGCTGTATAGGTAGTAGGTAGAAGTGAGACAATGAGACCCATGGTTTTCTGCTGCTCAGAGGTGCCCAGAGATGATCCTGGGTGCATTGTTGGGTAATGAGTTCCCTGTTCTGGATAGATTCAGTGAGAAACTGGGAGAACTTTTGAAATGAATGTTATTGAGGAGATCCAAAATAAGATGGGCTTTTGTCCTATATAAACTTGAATCTCTCTCTGATTCTTGAGATTCTGCATTTCCAATATCCCTTCATCTACCTCCAATCCCAGCTACGCTGCTGCTAAGTCACTTCAGTCATGTCCGACTCTTGTGACCCCATAGAAGGCAGCCCACCAGGCTCCCCCATCCCTGGGATTCTCCAGGCAAGAACATTGGAGTGGGTTGCCATTTCCTTCTCCAATGCATGAAAGTGAAAAGTGAAAGTGAAGTCGCTTAGTCGTGTCTGACTCTTAGTGACCCCACAGACTGCAGCCCACCAGGCTTCTCCATCCACAGGATTTTCCAGGCAATAGTACTGGAGTGGGGTGCCACTTCCTTCTCCAAATCCCAGCTATATGTGCATACAAAAACTGGTTAAAAAATAAATATAAACAGACTTAAACAAAACAAAAAGCCACCTGGAGAACAATATGTTTCTGAATTGCATGTGGCATTGATAGGCTCACCCTTTTGACCCTGTTGTCTCCCTCTGGTCTCACTAAGCCCTGTGTCTCCAGGACAGTGGGTCCCAAAGAATGCTGAATGTGGCTTGCTCGGAATATGCCACTCACCAGGCATCACTGATGGAGCTGAAATACGAGACTCCTGCTTCCTTGCTCCATCAATCACCAGCTTCTCTATTATGGAAAAAGTATACTAGAGAAATGAAAATGGAAACACAAAGTGAAACCAGAGGGGAGAATGAATTGTCCAACCACCTGACTGATGGCTTGTAACATTCCAGTGTCTCTGGGAGGCCAGGAAAAAGCTGGCAAAGAGGACTCTTTGTTGGAAATGACAGAAGTTACTTCAGCAAGCTGAATTCAGGAAAGCAGATTACTGTTTGAGAGACAATGATAATCACACAAATCACTCTTGAGGGGAAAAAAAAAGTCCACACTATAAAATTCTCCCATCAGTGGGCATCCATCTGGGATAATTCCAGGTTTTCTGTAACACACACACACACAAACCCTATAGATAATAGATGTCAAGCCCAGCATTTCCATGTGACTAGTGCTCTGAAATATGTCTGGCTATTCCCACAGGTCCTGGTACCACTCTGTGTCTCAACCAGAGGCAATGTACTGACCTCTCTAGTCTATGTTGTTTCAATTACCCTTCTGGCTACTCCGGAAAGCATGGGACAGGCTAGTATTTCACCCCCTCTTCACTTCCAGTCTGTGTTATCAGAGAATTTCTTGATGAACTTAAAGTTCAATGGGATTCATAAGTGGCCAAGCGCTAACTCTACACTCTGTATTAGGGCTGTGGGATTACAGAGATGAACTGGACAGAACGTTTTCCTTCCAGAAGGCCAATGCAGTCTAAGAAAAAGATGGAGGGAGAGAATATTCTAATACAAGGTCGTACATGCTAAGCCTGGGCTGGGTGATACAGAAGTGTGGGGAAGATCACTGATTCCAGTCTGGAGCTTGAAAAAGAATTTCTGCTGAAGGATGAAATGGTTGGGTATAGGGAACTTGTGCATATTCTTATTCATGGAAACTGATGCTGTTACTACCACTACTTGTCATCTGATATCAACTTTCCATATCAACCTCTTCTTTAATGTTAGCATAGATTATGTGTACTTGTTTCTGTGTGTGTTCTCTTGACAGATTTGACAGATAAAGAAACTAAAAATCAGTAACTTTCAGTGACTTGCCCATAACAACACTGGGGCCAGAACTTGAGTCTAGAATATCTGATAATAAATTTAGGACTCTATATCAAAGCCAACTATAGGCTATGCACTGTTTGTTTGCTTTTTTTTTTTTTTCCCATTTTCTTTTCAGAAAGGATTCATCTGCAGTCTGAAGGCCAGCCTTGTGAGCAACAAAAAGGAAGCAACTCTTGCAGAAATGTCATAGGAAATGGGTGGAGGGCCAATGACTGACCCTCCAGTCAGCTCTTTTGCTGCTTCATTTGTAGAATGAGAATTCTCTCTCTGGCCTGCTTCTCACCACTGGCCAGCCATAGCGACCTCCAGTCCCTCAGAGCTGCTCTATGCCCTCCATTCAGCCTGGTTACCTTGGTCATCCTCTGCGTTTCTGTCTTCTCCTGTGGAGAGAATCAGCCGTTGTCTCCCAGCCCCAGTCCCCTTCCTGTCAGCCACTATTTTATTTTCCTATTTCTTCCACTAGCTGGGACACACTCAACATTTTCACACAGTATTCCTGCTGGGTAGTCCTGTGCTAGGTCAGGCACTGTAGGTATGGATAGATACCTGACTTTTAGTCTCTTTATCATCTTGAGAAGAGATTCTTACATACTTTAAGGTAAAATTGTAGCACAAATACAGCATTTACATTTGTAATTCATCCAACATGCCATTTCCTCTGGCCCCTACCCTGACTGGTCCTTTCTATCACTTCTGCTTTTATTCTCTGAGCACTCCTTTCTTATTCCTCTTCTGATCCTGATATGTACCATTTCCATTAAATTCTGCCAATGACAAACAGTTATCCTAGGACTTTCAGAGCATAACAGGTATTTTGGATAGAGGTATCAAATGTGCGCAGATAACAAAAACCAGTTTTTTGCTCTCAGACCATACCTCTGAATGACGCTGTCTTATAAAAGGGGCTGGCTCAGGAAAGACCAACTTGGCTGAACTCTTCTTCTCCATCTGCCCTGCCGTAAAGTCCAGTAAGCAACACTTACTGAACCCCTGCTGCTGCTTAGGCGCTCAGTCATGTCTGCCTCTGTGACCCCATGGACCGTAGCCCACCAGGTTTCTCTGTCTGTGGAGATTCTCCAGGGAAGAATACTGGAATGGGTTACCATACCCTCCTCCAGGGAGATCTTCCCAACCCAGGGATTGAATCCAGGTCTTCCACACTGCTGGCAGATTCTTTACCATCTGAGCCACCAGGGAAGTCCTTATTGAATCCTTAAGCCATGCTAGAAACCATGCCCTGGAGTACATGGTGAACAAGAAAATACTATCCTGTCCCTCGAGTGACTTGGAATCTTCTGAAGGAAACAGCCAGGCACACAGAATTGCATTGTCCACTGTGCTGGCAAGGAAATACTGGAGTGGGGAAAGCCTGGAGTCAGAGATACCAGTACAAAGGCTCTGCAGATGGTAAGATGTGGGATGGTCTGAACAAACGTAATATATATGGAAAAGGGAGACTGAGTCCCATAGCAACTCCTGAGATGGGCCACTGGGATAAGGGGGATGTACACATGAGTTCTTGGATGGCAGCTCAGGTGGCACTGTGAATGGAGAAATCTCCAATCAGGGCTGGGAACAAGAGGAGAAGTAGGTTGAAATGACTATGATGAAGCCAGGCTTAGAACTCTTTGCATTGAAGGCTCTTGAAATTTAAGTGGAGTTGACCACTTAAATTGGTAGTTTGAGGTTACAGTATTGAACTCTAGGAAGCCTAGTTCCCGGGATGAGTGAACATTCATAAAAGAGGCTGAAGATGGAATAACTGATCATGTTAAAGTACAGTGTCCCTACTTTTGAAAACACGATCTTCTGTAACAAATAGATAGTATGCTCACCCACGAATGCAGGGTCTAAATGCACTGCTTCCCGGGCGTATTTACGATCCGCTTCTTCATCTAGACTCTCCAGGGTATGGGTATGCAACAGAAATAAATAGATAATTTCTCCTATCATTAAAATGGATCAGAAGAAGCCTGAGGAAATATTATGAAATAGAATGAGACAGAATTACAGAGGTGAGAGGGCCATTACATTATTTCATCCAATTCTGGACTTTCTGGCAAACCCTCCAAAACCTGGTTCAGTCATCACCTCTGTTTTGAGGTCTTATCTTACCTGACTTTCCTTCCCTTCAATTCTCCCCAACCCACACCCGCTTCTGAAAGAAACAGACATATTTTCTTCTATGTGATTTCTGTACTTGGCATGGACTCAGAACCAGAAAGATCCTGGGCTTCCATGTTGTAGTTGTATAACCATGGCAAACCACTTAAGATCTCAGAACAATAATATTTTGTAATAATGTAATGTGTGTGATGGTGCATTGTTGTGTATTAGCTTGCTCAGTCGTGTCTGACTCTTTGCGACCCCGTGAGCTATATAGCCTGCCAGCCTCCTCTGGAATGGAATTTTCCAGGCAAGGATGCTTGAGCGGGTTGCCATTCCCTTCTCCAGGGAACCTTCCCAACCCAGGAATCAAACGTGGGTCTTCCGCATTGTAGGCGGATTCTTTACATCGAGCCATCAGAGAAACCAACCAGTGTATGTGATGCCTGCTAAGAATTAAATAAATGTAGTTAGAATGGATGCATTTAATTTAATGGAGACAATGACGGAAAGTAGGGACTCCAGGACAACTACAGAGTGTCACAGATCTGTCTATTATTGTATCCATCTTGATCTCTTGGAAGTGTTTTGCTCTCCTCTTCTGTCTCACTCTGAAGTATGAACACCTCATGGGCAATCCTGTTTATTCATCTCTGTGCTCATAATGCTTGGTTCTTAGTAGATGTTCAGTGAATATTAGCTCAAGTGGGCCAGTGAGGAAGAGCCAGAAGCCCTTGGTCTGGCTGTCTTTACTCCTTGCAGATTTACAGGGCTGAGTGAGAGAGGATGAACCAGATTAGATGGGCAGAAGGAGAGAAAGAGAGAGAGAGAAAGGAAGGGAGAAGGCACCAATGATGGAACCCATTAAAAACGAGTCTGTTCCAGGGCATTCTCCTCCGGCAAGCAGGAACTCTGTGGCTCGCACATACTGTCCCTCCCCCTCCCCAGCCATCAGACAAAGCTTGCTTATTCCACAGTGTCCGCATGCCACAATTTAATGATCCATCTCACTGGCCTCTCTTCCTCTAATGCTCCCTGCTCTGGCCGCCTTCTCTTTTGAGCTCCTGGTCACACTTTATGTCGCATAATTACAGCTCAGGTTGACTTCTTGGTTCCCAGAATGCAGAGGTTACTCTTTTAATTGCAGTGAATTCTTTTAAGTCCCTGCTTACTTTTAATTATGAATGCCTGCAGCTGGCTTGCCAGGGTGTAACTTTCTGCTGCTGAAGAAAACAAGCCCAAGAAGCAGAGAAGTAATAGGAATCCTATTTTTATGCTAATTTCCTCAATAACAAAGAAATGAGGGAAAAGAGACTCATTCCTGCATTCCTGAGAGGTGACACTGGCCTTTGAAAATGTCCAGCTCCACAGTTAGAAGAGATTTAGATAAAACTAGCTCATTATACCATAGTTTCAGGCTTTATAAACATTCAGCTACTCAACTCCCTTGTCTGTTTACGGCTTATTTCTGATATTTTGACTGGCAGGATGGGCCTTAAGCAACACTTTTATTAAAAAAAAAAAAAAAAAAAACCTGCCTTCAGGGAACCAAATTCCTCAACCTAAGACAATACCCTTTCTGTGAAAAGCACCAGTAGCTTCTACCCAGGTACAAAGAGAATCTTCTCTTCCCACATGTCCCTGTGGTTGCTGTGGGCAGATAATACTTCCTTTATTTCCTATGTGCTTGGTACAATGTCAAACACCACAAATGCAATTTTTAAATTATTATGATTTAATTAATAATTGCTTTAAAGGAGCAACATTAATTAAAATACTATTAAGTTAAACTCTCTCCCAGGTGGCTCAATTGGTCAAGAATCCCCTAGCCAATGCAGGAGATACAAGAGACACAGGTTTGATCCCTGGGTCAGGAAGATCCCGTGCAAGAGGAAATGGCAGCCTGTTGCAGTACTCTTGCCTGGGAAATCCCATGTACAGAGGAGCCTGGTGGGCTAAAGTCCACAGGGTACTAGAGAATCACACATGATTGAGCTACTAAGCACATGTTAAGTTAAACTATTTCATTATTTATTATTATAAACCGACTTTCAGTCAACCCCAGTCTATCAAGTACCTTAAGTTTGCCCCTGCCAAATTCCCCATTACTGAGACCTGGAAGCTCAGGGCTGTGGCAAGATGGGTAAAGCTATCTTTGCAGTTACTGTGGACTAGGTGACTTCTCTTGCCTACTGCCTCCCTCTGCTGCTGTGAGGCCTTCTGAGAGGGGTGAGGTGGGTGGGGAAAAGGAGGAATCCCATCCTGATCTAATACCTGCCTGTACCACAGAGGATACTAAGTGACTGATTCATAGTCTTTCACTGAAATCTGAAATGATGGTATTTTTCAGAGAAGAAAACTGAGGCTCAAAGAATTCAAGTGACTTGAAAAGCCAGTGTTTATGTTTGGGTTCCCCAGAGCAGATGCTGAGACAAGGAGCTGATTACAGGTGATTATTTTGCAGGAAACCTTTGCAGAAATGGAGAAGTGAGACAAGGGAGGGAGGCATTGATGAAAAACACTTTATGAAGCCAGCTGTCACCAAGCTCCACTGGGACTCACTGGAGCTCCATCCAGCGGTGGAACTCCGGTTTCACTGTGTTGTCCCACCTGAGGGATATGGCAATTGGAGTATCATTCATAAACTTCTGTCAACCACTGCTTAAGCGTTGCTCCCAGAGACGTAGCTTCCTGCCCCTTCTAGTCTGCCAACAACCTGGAAAAAGTGTTCCTTTTTCTACTTTAGAGAAAATTGTGTTTGAAAGAAATGCACATATAGCCATCTGGAGTCAGTGGGTACCCACAGAAGCAGTGAGGCCTAAAAGAAGGAACGCAGCAGGCATCAGGGTCTGCTACAGCCGCCTACCTAACACATAAGGGCCAGAAAAGGAAGTCAAACCCAGGAAGATCTGGCTCCAAAGCCTACAGGGATTCTCCTATCATGTACAATACCATATGCCTGCAGAGAGGCCAGGATAAACCTACTCAGAAGGATGTCTGTCAGTCTGTATTCAGGATCTGTACGGTGCATATGCCACAAAGTACTGACACTGACAAGTGTTCAGCACACACTCTGAGGTCATAACCTGGTAAAGAAGGGTGTGTTTCCTCCCCTCCAACCATCACTCACTGCAGGAGAGAACAGATCATTTCAATGACCTGCCCAACACATCACCCTGCTCCAGCCTTTGGTCCTGCCCTAGCCTCTGTGGACTTAGCACACTTGTTTTGGCTGGAAGGGAGGAGAACCTCAGTGGCTACTGAGGCTCCTAGCTTCCTAAGAAAGCAGTATGTTCAGAAGAGGACTTCTCTCATCCCCTGGGCTATCACAGCTCCAAGAGCTGCTGGAGGGAAGATTTTCTCCACACTTTCCAAGTTAAACAATTCTCCTCCTCCTTCTTGATACTGTTAGGACCCTTGACAGCATCTATCTGCCCTCCTTTCTTCTTTGCATCTGCTCTTACCAGAGCAGCCAACTCTACCCCAAGTTCTACAATCATTTAAGTTTCCCATTGTGCATTCTGGGACCCACATTCAGCCAGCAGCATACTTCTCTAATGGCTTAGACTACTTTCTCAAAGCTCTCACTCCATTCATCTCTTGTTTTACCTACTAGCACTGCTATTCCCTGGGCTTCCCTGGAGGCCCTGACGGCAAAGCGTCTGCCTGTAATGCGGGAGACCTGGGTTTGATCCCTGGGTTGGGAGGATCCTCTCGAGAAGGAAATGGCAGCCCACTCCAGTACTCTTGAAAACTCCATGGACGGAGGAGCCTGGTGGGCTACAGTCCATGGGGTTGCAAAGAGTCAGACATGACTGAGCAACTTCACTGGTTCACTCCTTTCCCCAGAACCATCTTTAGTATGGCTATACTTGCATTTATTCCCAAGGTCAAGAACTAGGTCTTGGCTGTCTTTCTTTCACTTCATTCTTCCAAACATGTCCCTTTTCCCCCTCCTTCAGAAACCTGACTCCTTTGAAACAGAAAGGATTCGATTATGTCACCTGTCCCCCTTCCTACTGCTGTCAACTACCTGCTTCCCCATCAGTCCTTTGCATTCACTGATGATGAAGCACCTTCTTTGTTGTTATTCTTGATCTCTGTTCCCATCGCCATTCTAGTGTCCCTCCTATTCCTGTGTTTTACAGGATGAGAGTTAAGTGGGTGGGCTCTTAAGATAACAGACCTTTGGCTTTATGTCCCAGTGTTGCTAACTTAACAGCTATGTGACCTTGGGAAAGTTACCTAATCTTTCAATGTCTTGAGTCTGTCATCTGAAAAGTGAGCATAACAATCACACCATATCTCTTAGATGTCTTATGATAATTAAATGTATACATATACTTACATGCCACATTTGAACTGTGCCTGATAGAGTAAGTGCTCAGTTAATGTAGGCGATATGATAATGATGATATTGACTGCTATTGACTCTATGGTAGTAACAATATTAAAATAATTTCCTTGACCACTAAGCATCATCTCAGAAAATGGAGAGCCCTCCTTGCATTTTCAAACCTTTCCCAGCTCTTAACTCTGTATGACCTACAAGTATTAATAGAAGTCTCCCGGCTCTGGAGAATTCTATTTTTCTCTATCCACACTCCCTCCTTTGGTGATCTCGTATAAGCCTATGAATTTAAATAATCTCTATGTGCTATAGCTTCTAAATGAATTCTCTCCTGAGGACTGGTACACTGGGTGCTTGCTTGATAGCGCCATTTGAATGTCTAAAATCCATCTCAGACTTGACAGAATCCCTAACAGCTCCTGCATGTGTTCCCAGGAACTTCCAAATCCTTAGTAAATGGCACAACCATTTACCTAGCTGATTACATGCACCTGAATTGTTCTTGATGTCACATTTCTTCTTTCCTTCCATGGTATCAATCGAATGTCTGTCTCTCAAAATTCGTTGAAGTCCTAATGCTCAGTGTAATGGTATTTGGAAGCGAGACCTTTGATCTCTGAGATATTTAGAGTTAGATGAAGTCACGGAGCAGTGGTGCTGATGGTGGGAGTGCTTCCAGATGGTAAGAACCTGCTTGTCAGTGCAGGAGATACAAGAGACCTAAGCTTGATCTCTGGTCAGGAAGATCCCCTGGAGGAGAGTATGGAGACCCTCTCCAGGGTTCTTTCCTGGAGAATCCCATGGACAGAGGAGCCTGGAGGATTATAGTCCATAGAGTCGCAAAGAGTCAGACATGATTGAAGCAACTTAGCATGTATGCACGAGGTCATGAGGATAAAGCCTTTGTGATGAAATTAATGTTCCCATAAACAGAGGAGAAGGAGACAGGTTTTCTTTCCCTTTTTCTCTCTCTCTGCCATGTGAGGATACAGAAAGTAGGTGGCTATTGGCAAATCAGGAAGAGAGTTCTCAACAGACACAGATCTACTGGCACCCTGATCCTGGATTTCCCAACCTCTGGGATTGTGAGGAATAAACGCTGTTTATTGGTTGTTGTTGTTTAATTGTGGGTTATTTGTTGTTAAAATGTTGTTGTTTAAGCCACCCACATGTGTCATTTTGCAGCACTAGCCTGAGTCAGCGAAGATACTATACGTTCAATTACTTTATTTCCTCAGTCAATATTTATTGAAAACCTAGTAGGCACTAAAGATAGAGATATTAACAAAACATTAACATTCTTACCCTCATGGGCTTACCTACTTGCATATTGACCCCATCTTGAATATGTTCACTGTTCTCCATCTTTACTGCAACTCTGAACCACCATCCTCTTTCCTTGGGACAACCACACTGGCCTTATTCTTCCCCTGATTCCATACTTGCCCATTTATAATCCATTCACTGCATAGCAATAGAATGACCTTGTGAAAACTCTGCGTGTTTTCCACAAACACTTCCCATTTTTTTTATAATAAAACTGAGTAGCCTTACCTGACCCATCTCTCTAACATCTCCAGCAACTCTACCTCGCTAACTGGACTCCAGCGCATTTGCCTTCATTCCATGCTGCTTTAGAACTGTTGTGCTAGACTAAAGGTCACCTTCTCAGAGAGACCTTCCCTGGTTATCTAATATAAAGTAGCCCCAACCACTTTCTCAAGAGACACCCTAATACATTTTCATTGGTGTCTCTCTTAAAAAGCTTTCGTACCTTTCTCAGGGCACTAGTGTTTTAAAACTTTTATTTCCTCATTTATATGATTAATGTGCTAATATTTTTTTCTCCCCAGACTTCCAGTTGGTTAAGGCCAGGGTTTATGTTAGTTTTCACTGTTGTACCTTTCACTGCACCTCAAGCAGTACTCTGCACATTGTAGAGACAAAATAGCATTTATAAAAATGAGGGGGGGGGAATGAAAGAAATGTTGGCAGATATAAAAATAAATTACTTTGGACTAGGGGTGAGAAATACATTATTTGAGTGCTAACTTTGTCACTAACTTCAAAGTGTGGCCCTGGAATACATTGTTTTCCTGGGACTCATTTTTTTTCCTAAACTAACTAACCAGTTAGTCTAGAAATACAGCCACATAATGGCTGTAGCATGAACAATGGAACAAGACAGACTTGTTTTTGAATACTGGCTTTGTGTCCTACTCAGTGTAAGTCTTTGGGAATCTACTTAACCTCACCCTATTTACTTGGAGAAGACTCTTGAGAGTCCCTTGAACTGCAAGGAGATCAAACCAGTCAATCCTAAAGGAAATCAGTCCTGAATATTCACTGAAAGGACTGATGCCGAAGCTGAAGCTCCAATACGTTGACCACCTGATGCGAAGAACTGACTCATTGGAAAAGACCCTGATGCTGGGAAAGATTGAGGGCAGGAGGAGAAGAGGGTGACAGAGGATGAGATGGTTGGATGGCATCACCGACTCAATGGACAGAGTCTGAGCAAGCTCGAGGAGTTGGTGATAGAGAAACAGAAAGCTGGTGGGCTGCAGTCCATGAGATCACATGACTGAGCGCCTGAACTGACAGGCTGATCTACCCAAAGAGGGGTAAGAATTAGACAAGCAGTGGGAAAATTTCACATGTGTGTGTGCGTGCATGCTAAGCTGCTTCATTTGTGTCTGACTGTGTGTGACCCTATGGACAGCAGCCTGGCAAGCTCCTCTGTCCATGCATGGAGACCAGCATATGTGAACAATCCGGAAATTCAAGTTCTTTCATCTTTTCCTGCTGTAAACTAAAATAAACCAAGTTATTGAACTCATCAAACCTTAGCTAAAGATGTATAGAATGATTGAAGAACACATAAACTGAGTACAGATATTCATTTTTCTTTTTTCCTCATTTCCAAGCAAAGTAAGATACAAAGGACATTGCAGCTTTGTTCAATCCCAATCCTGAATATAATAATTAAAACAAAGAAGGAAAGAAAGAAAAGAACCTTCCCAAGTATGCACATAGAGCAGGTGCATAATATTTGCACTCAGCAGAAGGAGGTTTGCAATAAACTTTGCAGAGCATGAGCTGCTCCTCCTTACCAGTCTAGGTTGTGTGGGGTAGGGATGGGAGACAGACAGGTGTCCTGACAGGGAGGTTTCAGTGGGAACAGCAAGGGTCCTTCCTCTCCTGCCATATTGGCAAGATGGCACTGCTAGAGGCATCTGATTCCTCAAAGGGCCTCATATCCACTAGAGATGCTCCGAGAGCCCTTACCTATTTCCTTGACATTGGCTCCTCCAGGGAGAAGGGTGTCTACATTTATTGAGTACTGACATCTGTCAGCCACACTCCTAGGTGATACATCAGCTTCACAACAAACCTTCGGGTGGGTAGCGCTATTTGACATTTTACATTTGTTGACTCTGTCCTATGTGCCAAGCTCTCTGACAGGCAGGCCTCATACTTCATCTCAATCTTCACAGCAATTCTGGAAGAAGACATAACTGCACTTTGTGCCAAGGAGAAAATGAAGCTTTGGAGTGGCTGAATGACTGTGGGAAGTCCCTTGACAGGGGATTGGTAAAGCCGAGATTGAAGACAAGTTCTCTGTGACTCAGAGACCCAAAACAAGAACCAGGTTAATTAAGCTGAAGAAATTACAGACCCCTGAATAGAGTTGATACATGCGTGCTTCTGTGCATGCCCCTGCCTGATTCGCTTTCAGGTCATCTTGATGAAATAGTTTGTGATTTCCTGATATGCCATAAGCTTTCTCTCTTTAGGGTCTTAAATGTCCACTGTCTACTACTCCACTGAATTTCTCTCTCCCTTTTCTTTTCCATTCTCAAATGTGCATACTGCGCTTCATTCTGTCAAAACCCAGATGGATTACAGCAGGTAGTATCTCTTGGTAGGTAAACTGCTGGGTTAGATAATCACTTGGAGGATGAAGTGAGAGAATATAAATTGTCTAATACACTGAAACTTTCAAAAAAGTCAGTAGTATTTATCACTATTACTGTTATTTACATAAATTCTACTTTCCTTGGAAATAGTCTTGCTTCTTTCTAGGTAGAAGCGAGGACTCTGACCTACAGGATTCTAAAGAAATTTAGCAGGACTTCAGAGATCAAATTGCCAGCATCTGTTGGATCATCAAAAAAGCAAGAGAGTTCAGAAAAACATCTATTTCTGCTTTATTGACTATGCCAAAGACTTGACTGTGTGGATCACAAAAAACTGGAAAATTCTGAAAGAGATGGGAATATCAGACCACCTGACCTGCCTCTTGAGAAATCTGTATGTAGGTCAGGAAGCAACAGTTAGAACTGGACATGGAATAACAGACTGGTTCCAAATAGGAAAAGGAGTATGTCAAGGCTGTATATTGCCACCCAGCTTATTTAACTTATATGCAGAATACATTATGAGAAATCCTGGGCTGGATGAAGCACAAGCTGGAATCAAGATTGCTGGAGAAATATCAACTACCTCAGATATGCAGATGACATCACCCTTACGGCAGAAAGTGAAGAAGAACTAAAGAGCCTCTTGATGAAAGTGAAAGACAAGAGTGAAAAAGTTGGCTTACAGTTCAACAGTCAAAAAACTAAGATCATGGCATCTGGTCCCATCACTTCATGGGAAATAGATGGGGAAACAGTGGAAAAAGTGGCTGACTTTATTTTTTGGGGCTCCAAAATCACTGCAGATGGTGACTGCAGCCATGAAATTAAAAGACGCTTACTCCTTGCAAGAAAAGTTATGACCAACTTAGACAGCATATTAGAAAGGAGAGACATTACTTTGCTAACAAAGGTCCATCTAGTCAAGGCTATGGTTTTTCCAGTGGTCATGTATGGGTGTGAGAGTTGGACTGTAACGAATGCTGAGCACCGAAGAATTGATGCTTTTGAACTGTGGTGTTGGAGAAGACTCTTGCGAATCCCTCGGACTGCAAGGAGATCCAACCAGTCCATCCGAAAGGAGGTCAGTCCTGGGTGTTCACTGGAGGGACTGATGTTGAAACTGAAACTCCAGTACTTTGGCCACCTGATGCGAAGAACTGACTCATTTGCAAAGACCCTGATGCTGGCAAAGATTGAGGGCAGGAGGAGAAGGGGATGACAGAGGATGAGATGGTTGGATGGCATCACTGACTCAATGGCCATGAGTTTGGGTAAACTCTGGGAGTTGGTGATGGATGGGGAGGCCTGGCGTGCTGCAGTCCATGGGGTTGCAAGAGTTGGACATGACTGAGCCAGTGAATTGAACTGACTGATCCTCTGATAGTCAGCATTTTTTTCACTGGTTTATACTATATTTGTTATTTTCTCTTATTTTCTATAAAACTGTATTTTCCTTGAGGATGTGATCTGATGAATCTATTTTGTCCCTCATTATATCTAGACCATGGCTGTGAGCACAATATAGCATCAGGCTATGTTTGTGGAAAGGAGAAAGGAAGGAGGGGAGGGAGAGGAAGGAGAAGACAGATGAAAAGAAGAGAAGAATAACAGAAGGAAGGACAGAAGGATGCAGAACAAAAAATGTGAATGCATTAGGCATGTATGCCTAAATCCAATGGGCTTTAGCAAATAATAACAAGAACAACAATAGGACTAAATAGAATTGATATCACTATACCAGCAATTATGACACCCTGCATTTGTGAATCACTCATCACACCAGACACCATTGTAAGAGCTCTCCCCATAGTATCTCAAGTAGGTACTGTCTTAATTTTGCAGATGAGGAAACTAAGGCATGAGAGCTTCAGCAGCATATTTGAGATCTCACAGTTAGTCATACAGCAGTCTGACTCTGGAGTCCAGCCTAGTACCACTATTCTCTAGGTTCTTTCATCTTCAACTGTCTGGCAAGTTCTAAAAAATGATACATTGTTTTGAACACTCACAATAATTCTTAATTTACCATTATCACCCCAACTTTAATGAATCATAGAATGTTGAGTGACTCTCCCACAGGCCCAGAGCAGGTCAGCTGTGAAAGAAAGATTCATCTTCAGGATTCTTGACCACAGTTCTAGTAGATTCTCTCTGCTTGCCTATACAGGGAAGAATATGCTCAGTATCTGGACAAGGGGCAGCAAAGGTGCTGTAAAACTATCAGCCTTTGTCTAAATCATCAATGAAACCCATTTCTTTCTATGTCATAACATCAACCATGGGGTCTTGAAGGTTTATTTATCTTGGTTACTTTTTCTTATTTTGTAAGACTTCTATTTTTTTTAAAGTAGTTTAGGTTCACAGCAAAACTGAGCAGAAGATATAGATTTCTTATTTTGATGTTGTTTAGTTGCTAAGTTGTGTCTGACTCTTTTGTGACCCCCATGGACTGCAGCTCACCAGGATCTGCTGTCTGTGGAATTTCCCAGATTGGAATACTGAAGTGGGTTGCCATTTCCTACTCCAGGGGATCTTCCCAACACAGGGATTGAACTCATATCTTCTACATTGGCAGACAGATTCTTTACCACTGAGCTACCTGGGAAGACCCATAAATTTCCTATATACCCCCATTCACCCCATATCACCATTCTTCACCCAAGCAGTACATTTGTTACAATCTGTAAACCTACACTGAAATATCATAATCACCCTCGATTCATAGTTTATGTTAGGCTTTACTCTCAAGACTGTATACTCCATGAGTTTAGACAAATTTATAATGATATGTATCCACCTTTATAGTATCATACAGAGTCATTCCACTGCTCTAGAAATACTCTGTGCTCTGCCTATTCATCCCGACACTTAGCCACAGCCTTTGTTAGTTTTTTATTTGTACATCTCACCTGTTAGAATTCCTTGTGTTCCTTGTGTGGGTTAGTAGTCACTCAGTCGTGTCCGACTCTTTACAACCCCATGGACTCCTCTGTCCATGGAATTTTCCAGGCAAGAATCCTGGAGTGGATAGCCATTCACTTCTCCAGGGGATCTTCCCAACCCAGGGATCGAACCCAGGTCTCCTGCCTTCCAGGCAGATTCTTTAATGTCTGAGCCACTGAGGAATGAAAGGTGGCTTGGTTCCTTGGAGGGATAAAAATGTGCCTTTTTCATTTCTGTACCCCAATTTACAGTACGAGGCGTGGCTCAGAACTCCACAGTGATTGTAGTAAATGAGTCAGTTGAGTTTCTAATGAGTGTGCTTTCATACTGATTAGGATACTCATGCATATTGTCATGGAGAAGATAATATCTGTGTTGGACTTTGAAGGAGAAAGAGGAAGAGGACTTGAAAAGGGGGATTCTCATGACTCAGGCTCCGAGTCTTCTTTTTAATGCCTCCCAAATAATTTCACACGGACCTTTATTTCATAGTCTCTCTACCTACCTATTAATTTATAATCATATATAGCTTTGTATGCACATTCAGGAAAGGTTTGTTGGGCAATGAATCTACATTCCCAGCACATTTTCTCCCAATACACAGCCACGCTAAAGAAAGTCTCATTCTATTGCACAGGATTAGCATGGGACTGAATGGGAAGCACATCCCAGACATCAGTGCCAGAAAAGTAGTAACTGATCACTGGACAGTGTTAGTCATCCGAGAGGTGGGCATGCCCAGTATTATCAATGGGGGCTGCTATAAGCCAAGTAAAGAAGGAATGGCATCAAGAACAAGCTGAAAACAGAATTTTGCATGACTGGCAAAGGAGAAGAAACAAAGTAATGAGCACAGCCATTGAGGAAGTCATCCTCAAAATGACCCACTGTCCAGATGGACTTACTGCAGCCTCGGTCAGGTCTCTCAGGTCCCATGCCATTTTGAAAATACTGACTATGCTTTCCTGTGCTGTCACTTCAAGACTTCGCTGCCCAACTGTCAACATTCACTGTTGTGCAGTCACCAAGTTCTTGTTTCACAAAATGAAAAATGGAATCTATTTTGGGCCACTCCTATGGTTCCAGAAATTGTATTTATACAGCTGGTGAGCATCCAGTTAACATGTGAAAATCAATCAGTCCTCATACCTTGTCAGCGGTGGGCCATGAGTTATGACGAGAATACTGAGGCACATTTTCTCTCTGGTTCCTTAGTAAATCAGTTCCACACTTTGATGGACATAAACTCTTTGTCCCTTGAGTGTGTCTATAAAATACATTTGTCATGACACAGTGGAAGAATGGTTTTGGAGCCAAAATACTTTGTTCAAATTTTAGAATTACTATTTTCTAGGTGTCTGTCCTTAATCCAATTACTTAGGCTTGGTTTCCTCATATGAAAAATGGGGACAATTACACAATAAATGAAAGGATTAAAATGAGCAATTTGTGATGATGTCTAATAATAATCTTGGCTATTAGTAAAAACCTTATAACTATGAATTGATAATATTTTTACTCTTACTTTCAAGCAGCAGCAAATCAGACTGGCGTAAAAGTCTCAATCTATTGCTTAAAATTGGAATTAAGCACTCCTTTTTCTTTTCCTTTCTTCCTTTCCTTCCCCTGTCCTCTTCTTCTTTTTCTCTCTCTTTCTCTGTCTCAGGCCATGTTCAAAAGAAAAGAGTGTACTTCAATTGTTATGGCATTGTAGCATCCTTACAAATAATCCTCTAAATTAGATATTATAGAAAATGAATTGAAACAGAAAAAGACTGGAGATAGTGAGGCTCGTTAAGAGACTATGAATCACCATTACACTGGACTTTCCTAACATGGATGATGGTTCTTTTATCTAACTGGTCTTTAGGACTAGATACCTTTGAATCTTGTGCTGGGCTTATTCGCTGAGTTGTATCTGAACTTTTTTGACTTCATGGATTGCAGCCTGCCAGGTTCCTCTGTCCGTGTGATTCTCTAGGCAAGAACACTAGAGTGGGGTTCCAAGCCCTCCTCCAGTCCAAGGGAACCTTCCCAACCCAGGGATTGAACCCAGTTCTTCTACATTGCAGGCTGATTCTTTCCCAAATGAGCCTCCAGGGAAGCCCTAGAATCTTGAGTCATCCTCCACTTTATTCCTTCTTTCACCTAACCCATCTATGCACTTACTGAGTCTGGACCATTTAACTTCTTAAACATCACTCCTAGGCCATCTGAGCCTGTGTACATCACAGAGGGACTTCTGTAAGAGTCTCTGAATTGTCTGCTGCTGCCTGAGATATTTACCATCTAGTTTTTACTGTAGCCAAAGTGGTCTTTGGGAAGGGAAAATAATCAGAACCCTCCTACATTTAAAGCAATAAAAAAAAAAAAAAATTTATTGCCTTGAGAATTAAGGCACAGTTCTATAGCCTGGCAAAGGAAATATGTACGGTGGTAGGCCTTGCATATCCCAGAGCCCTGTCTCACACTTTCCCTGGACCACTTGCCCCTGCACTTGGTTTTCTGAAGTTCCTCCTCTTCCCCTTAAATCCCATGATTGTGTCAACCTTTGCACATGGTGATTCCTTCCACCTAGAAGTTGCCTATTCCATTCTCTCTGCTATCTCTTTCTGTTTTTGGTGAAGAACTGCCTCCTTTATAATTCTGAGTACAACGGCAGGGACATCCTCTGTATTCATTTAGCATTTTGCATGTAACTCCATTAATTGAACTGAATCTCAGTATCTACACATACAAGTCCAAAGGTCATAAAAATGACACTTAAATAGTGATGTGACCTTGATTTCTTCATACCTTAAATTGATACCACAATCGTGTCTATTTTGTAGAGCTGTTATAAGGATTATAGTAAACATACATTCAGTCAGTTCGGTTCAGTTGTTCAGTCATGTCTGACTCTGCGACCCAGTGAATCGCAGCATGTCCATCCTCCCTGTCCATCACCAACTCCAGGAGTTCACCCAAACTCATGTGCATTGGGTTGGTAATGCCATCCAGCCATTTCATCCTCTATCGTCCCCTTCTCTCCTGCCTCCAATCCCTCCCAGCATCAGGGTCTTTTCCAATGCGTCAACTCTTTGCATAAGGTGGCCAAAGGATTGGAGTTTCACCCTCAGCATCAGTCCTTCCAATGAACACCCAGGACTGGTCTCCTTTAGGATAGACTGGTTGGATCTCCTTGTACTCCAAGGGACTCTCAAGGGTCTTCTCCAACACCACAGGTCAAAAGCATCAATTCTTCGGCGCTCAGCTTTCTTCACAGTCCAACTGTCACATCCATACATGACCACTGGAAAAACCATAGCCTTGACTAGATAGACCTTTGTTAGCAAAGTAATATCTCTGCTTTTTAATATGCTATCTAGGTTGTTCATAATTTTCCTTCCAAGGAGTAAGCATCTTTTAATTTCATGGCTGCAGTCACCATCTGCAGTGATTTTGAAGCCCCCCCAAATAAAGTCTGACACTGTTTCTACTGTTTCCCCATCTATTTCCCTGAAGTGATGGGACCAGATGCCATTAAGTACTTAGAATACTGACTAGTATTAGTCAAAAATATATATTCATAACTGTGGCTTCTGGTTTTCTATATTCAAGCATAGATGTGATCTGGGATTTGTGTCCAAGTTTCTCAACCCAAGTAAACTGTAGTTCCTTATCTGCCCTCAGCAAGACTGAATGTTCCCAAACTGAAGGCACTATTCTCATAAGTCACTCTTCCATGAAGAGTTCCTTAATCTCAGCAGGAAATGTTTCTTCCACTTTAGTGCTTCAGAAACACTTTGCCCCTGTGTTTGCTTCCATATTCTAAGCCCCCAGTCAAAGTTATATCATAGAAGCCTTCTTTCCTCAAGAAAGCTTCCTTTCCCAAGGTCAGATCCTGGTTCGGTCATCTTTATCCACTTCTTCCCCCAGCACCCAGTGCAGAGCCAGACATCCAGTCAGGGCTCTGGGAGTATGTGAGGACAGATGATATTCACAGGTATCTTAGTCTGTTTAGACTTCTATAATCAAAAAACATCATAGACTGTGTGGTTTATAAACATCAGAAATGTATTTCTCATAGTTCTGGAGGCTGGGGTTTTGGTGTCTGGCGACAGCCATCTTCCTGGTTCATAGACAGTTATCTTTTTTCTGTGTCCACACATGGTAGAATGAAGGGGCTAGAGAACTCTCTGAGGTCTCTTTCATAAGGGCACTAATTCCACTTATGAAAATCCTACTTCATGACCTAAATCACCTCTCAAAGTCCCCACCTCCAAATACACCCACACACTGGGGACTGGGTTTCAACATATGACTTCTGGGAGTACACAATCAGTCTACCTGACTGGCCTCCCTCTTTCAGGGTTTCCCATCAACATTGTTAATAACAAGGGCCGGTGGCCGTGAACACCAGGAGAAGCAATGACTCTGAACAGGTCTGCTTTATCGCTAATGCCTCAGGATGCATTCTCCTGCCTGGTAACTAGAGAGAACGGAGGTACCTGAGTCTAAAACCATTCACTGCCTTGGTGTGGGAAGCTGAAGATCTGAGGAACACTTCAAGAAAGAAGTGTTTCTGAAAACAGGAAAGGGAAAAAAAAAAAAAAGCCTGAAATCAGTAAGGCCTGAATTCCCATTTGCAATAGCAAAAAAGGAAACTCACTTCTTGTGTGCCTCCTGGAAGGGATATAGGTGGTGGGGACCAGGAAAGGCTGACCACACTTCCTTTTGGAAGGTAATGGAGCTGTGGCAGTGTGTTGGGGCAGGAGGAGAGGAGACACTTTTGAGGGTAGCAGTGACTCAGATCTCTGGAGATAATATACTTCCCTCATCAAGTTTTCTTCCTTGTCAACAAAAAAAAAAAAAAAAAGCCTGAAATCAGTAAGGCCTGAATTCCCATTTGCAATAGCAAAAAAGGAAACTCACTTCTTGTGTGCCTCCTGGAAGGGATATAGGTGGTGGGGACCAGGAAAGGCTGACCACACTTCCTTTTGGAAGGTAATGGAGCTGTGGCAGTGTGTTGGGGCAGGAGGAGAGGAGACACTTTTGAGGGTAGCAGTGACTCAGATCTCTGGAGATAATATACTTCCCTCATCAAGTTTTCTTCCTTGTCAACAACACCACTGCCGCCATCTTGCATTTACACAGCACTTTACACTGTGGCAATGGCAGCCCCACTCCAGTACTCTTGCCTGGAAAATCCCATGGGCGGAGGAGCCTGGTGGGCTGCAGTCCATGGGGTCGCTAACAGTCGGACATGACTGAACAACTTCACAACTTCACTTTACACTGAATAGCTTGTGCTTTCTAGTCTCTATGGCATTTATAAAGCAGAATATGCCACCTCTGAAAGAGAGGGGAATACCAGACCACCTGACCCACCTCTTGAGAAATCTGTATGCAGGTCAGGAAACAACAGTTAGAACTGGACATGGAACAACAGACTGGTTCCAAATAGGAAAAGGAGTACATCAAGGCTGTATATTGTCACCCTGCTTATTTAACTTCTATGCAGAGTACATCATGAGAAACGCTGGACTGGAAGAAACACAAGCTGGAATCAAGATTGCCAGGAGAAATATCAATTACCTCAGATATGCAGATGACACCACCCTTATGGCAGAAAGTGAAGAGGAACTAAAGAGCTTCTTGATGAAAGTGAAAGAAGAGAGTGAAAAAGTTGGTTTAAAGCTCAACATTCAGAAAACGAAGATCATGGCATCTGGTCCCATCACTTCATGGGAAATAGATGGAGAAACAGTAGAAACAGTGTCAGACTTTATTTTGGGGGGTTCCAAAATCACTGCAGATGGTGATTGCAGCCATGAAATTAAAAGACGCTTACTACTTGGAAGAAAAGCTATGACCAACCTAGATAGTATATTCAAAAGCAGAGACATTACTTTGCCGACTAAGGTCTGTCTAGTCAAGGCTAGGGTTTTTCCTGTGGTCATGTATGGATGTGAGAGTTGGACTGTGAAGAAGGCTGAGTGCAGAAGAATTGATGCTTTTGAACTGTGGTGTTGGAGAAGACTCTTGAGAGTCCCGTGGACTGCAAGGAGATCCAACCAGTCCATTCTGAAGGAGATCAGCCCTGGGATTTCTTTGGAAGGAATGATGCTAAAGCTGAAGCCCCAGTACTTTGGCCACGTCATGCGAANCGCAGAAGAATTGATGCTTTTGAACTGTGGTGTTGGAGAAGACTCTTGAGAGTCCCGTGGACTGCAAGGAGATCCAACCAGTCCATTCTGAAGGAGATCAGCCCTGGGATTTCTTTGGAAGGAATGATGCTAAAGCTGAAGCCCCAGTACTTTGGCCACGTCATGCGAAGAGTTGACTCATTGGAAAAGACCCTGATGCTGGGAGGGATGGGGGCAGGAGGAGAAGGGGACAGCCGAGGATGAGATGGCTGGATGGTATCACGGACTCGATGGACGTGAGTCTGAGTGAACTCTGGGAGATGGTGATGGACAGGGAGGCCTGGCGTGCTGTGATTCATGTGGTCGCAAAGAGTCAGACACGACTGAGCGACTGAACTGAACTGATGTATAAACAAAGTATATCTGCTTGGCATTTTTTTTTTTTCCAGCTGATTATTTTGAGAAACTGCAGACAACCTAGAAGCTCTGAAAGAGAGTAGCAATTACCTTTTTGTAAGGGAAATTTACACTAGAAAGGGGGCCTATAAGAAGGAAGGGAGCTATTACCAGAGATCCCTCACTTTTTTGCCTGAGAGACTTGCCCCAGGGCAGGCAGGGCCAATATTTGCCTATCAAACATTTCCTCTCCTCACCATCCAGCAAATTGTCTCCTCCCCTTTGAACCCCAGGGCCCAATTCCCTTCCTTAATTCAGGATTATAGATAAACCTCAATAGTCTGGCTTCCTTTGAGTCTCACATCTTTGAGGGATTCCTGTATGTATGTAGATACTTTTGTTTTCCTCCTGTTAATCTGTTTTTGTACTATAGGTGGGGGTGGAGTCTCAGCCAAGAACCTAGAAAGGAGAGGAAACATTATTTTTCTCCCCTACAATCTCTAGTTTAAAATTCTAGGAAATAAATACAATGATCTCTATTCTACAAATTAGAAAATGGGGCTCAGGGATGCCCCAAATCTGGAGACTGATAGAGCCAGGTCCCATTTCTTAAGCCAGACCTTGAAGGATGGGTTAGATTCTGGCAACCAGAGACACACATGCAACTACTTTCCATGTAGTCCCTGTTTATTTTTTTGGGGTCAGGGAAGTTCTACTTTAACCTTCTGTCCTCTTAGGAAGCTGTTTAGTCCCATCTCACCACAGAATTCTTTAGAGCAGTGGCCTGGGAGTGAATGAGCCTTTGCAGGCATGGTTTGGACTCTTTACACTTAGCAAATTATTATTCATTTTTAATCACTGTGGCATATTTATGTCTCCTGATCTGCCCCTGAATGCTCAGCAAATGAGTAACCACTGTGCTAATGCTTTAAAGATGTTAAAATCCCTCTTTTAATTTGCCAAGTGGAAACTTTTCGAACCAACAAACTAATGTTATTACGATCTTAATATTTTTCCCCTCAGAAAAGAGAACAGCGAGGGATGGAAAGGTAAATGGGGAAATTACTAAATTGCCTGGGTTTTATTAAGCAGTCAGTATACTAATCCCAAGGATTACTCATATATCTAGTAACATCCTCGTGCGTGACACAATGTATGAAGATTTGGATAAATGCAAGGAGAAGCAAATATATGTGTATTAACAAGGTAGGCCCTTACTTATAACTTCTGCAACACCAAATAATCCTTTATGTAAGAAGACAGGAACATGAAAAAAAAAAAAAAGTCCTAATTTAAACATCCAAAATTAAGCACATTCTAGAAGGCATCTCTTATTCCCCCAATTTTAACACCTGACTATGATTATGTTTAGCAATATCGGTCTAGAAAATGATGTAAGGCAGTTGGAAGTAAATGGTGATATTTACCATCTTCATCAAGTAAAGGAACATGAGATTTGTTCACGCCCGCTTGTTTTCTTCCTTCCCTTTTCCTTTCTTCCACCCCTCCCTGACTCTTCTCTTTATACACCACATCTTTAATTGAGCCCCGTTTCAGTTTACTAGGGCTGCCATAACAAAATAGCACAAGTTGGGTGACTTAAACAATAGGTGTTTGTTTTCTCACAGTTTGGACTAGAAGTTCAAGATCAAGGTGTCAGCAGGTCTGATTAACTCTAAGACCTCTCTCTTTGGCTTGCACGTGGTCCCTTTTACACTACGTCTTTATATGGCCTCTCTTCTGTGAGCATGCATCCACAGTGTCTTTCTGCATGTCCTGATCTCTTCTTCTTAAAAGGATAACAGTTATATTGGATTAGGGCCCCACCTTACCCAGTTAATAACATCTCTAACCTACTGGGGTTAGGGCTTCAACAAAGAAATGGTGGGGAGCACAATTCAGTCCATGACAAGCACCTGAAAAGAGTGTTTATGATTTGCAAGTTCACATAATGTCCTTTCTTATTTCTTTTCTTACTCTCTTTATTGACTTTCTAGTTTCCTAAGAGTTCTTCTCAGAAGCTTTTGAGAGGGTTTAAGATCTTCCCAGAAAGATTTTCCATCTTTCCTCTTTGCCTTATGTCCATATGATAACTCTTATCACTGTTGCTGCTGCTACTAAGTCACTTCAGTTGTGTCTGACTCTGTGTGACCCCACAGACGCAGCCCATTGGGCTCCACCGTCCCTGGGATTCTTCAGGCAAGAACACTGGAGTGGGTTGCCATTTCCTTCTCCAGTGCATGAAAGTGAAAAGTGAAAGTGAAGTTGCTCAGTCGAGTCTGACTCTTAGCTACCCTATGGACTGCAGCCTAGCAGGCTCTTCCATCCATGGGAGTTTCCAGGCAAGAGTACTGGAGTGGGGTGCCATTGCCTTCTCCAAACTCTCATCACAGTTGCTTTTATTGCCTAGTACTTGGGGTACTTAGTCAAAATGCTTTCTAATAATCGCAACGATAGTGTGTCCTATCACCATCACGACGGGCATTTTATACACCACTACTGTAACTACTCCTATTACTTCTCTTTCTTCTTTTTCTCCTCCTCTCCTTCCTCCGATGATAAGAAGATCTCTCAGGAATGCTGTCAGAATACAACAGAGCAATATGTGCAAAATTTTTTAAATTGTCTGGATACTAAGACAGGAAGGAACAGGGCAGGGCACAGCTGTTTAACAAAAGAAACAGCCATTATAAAGAACAGGATTCCACAAAAACTGGTTAGAACCTGCAAGTGCTAGGATGGTGAAATATTTGACTTCTGGTAGACCATGAGCCTCATTATGTCTTCACTGTGACACACTAGCTTCTAAATGGAACACCTGCAAGATCCCATGACAGTTCTGAGGCCAACCATGAAAAGCCGCAAATGGGGTGCCCAATTCCTGGAAACCCCTGCCCCTTCTCCAGCACAGAATCTTCCTCCCACCCATTAGCATATGAAATCACCCAACCCATAAAAATTAACCATCTCATATTTCAGAGCTGCCTCTCACCTTCTGAGATGGCCCGCACTCTGTCTATGGCATGTGCATCTCCCTGAATAAACCTGCTTTGCACTTTACTACGGCTAACTCTTAAATTCTTTCATGCATGAAGCCAAGGATTCTTACTGGTGGCCTGTCCCAGGGATTCACTTGAGACCTTGTGAAAGTGTGAAAATGTTAGCTGCTCAGTCATGCCCAACCTTTGCAATCCCATGGACTGCAGCCCACCAGGCTCCTCTGTCCCTGGGATTTTTCAGGCAAGGATAATAGAGTGGTTTGCCATTTCCTTCTCTAGGGGATCTTCCCAACCAAGGGATTGAACCCAGGTCTCTTGCACTGCAGGCAGATTCTTTACCAACTGAGCTACCAGGGAAGCCCCCTGAGAACTTGGGACATAACTATTTTTCCTACAGTACAGTAAAGTCCTGTACATAGGAAACTTCAGGTTCAGTTCAGTCGCTCAGTCATGTCCGACTCTTTGTGACCCCATGAATCACAGCATGCCAGGCCTCCCTGTCCATCACCAACTTCTGGAGTTCACTCAGACTCACATCCATCGAGTCAGTGATGCCATCCAGCAGTCTCATCCTCTGTCATCCCCTTCTCCTCTTGCCCCTAATCCTTCCCAGCATCAGAGTTTTTTCTAATGAGTCAACTCTTTGCATGAGGTGGCCAAAGTACTGGATTCAGCTTCAGCATCATTCCCTCCAAAGAAATCCCAGGGCCAATCTCCTTCAGAATGGACAGGTTGAATCTCCTTGCAGTCCAAGGGACTCTCAAGAGTCTTCTCCAACAACACAGTTCAAAAGCATCAATTCTTCCGTGCTCAGCTTTCTTCACAGTCCAACTGTCACATCCATACATGACCACAGGAAAAACCATAGCCTTGACTAGATGGACCTTTGCTGGCAAAGTAATGTCTCTGTTTTTGAATATGCTATCTATGTTGGTCATAACTTTGCTTCCAAGGAGCAAGCATCTTTTAATTTCATGGCTGCAGTCACCATCTGCAGTGATTTTAGAGCCCCCCAAAATAAAGTCTGACAGTTTCCACTGTTTCCCCATCTATTTCCCATGAAGTGATGGGACGAGATGCCATGATCTTCGTTTTCTGAATGTTGAGCTTTAAGCCAACTTTTTGGCTCTCCTCTTTCACTTTCATCAAGAGGCTTTTTAGTTCCTCTTCACTTTCTGCCATAAGGGTGGTGTCATCAGCATATCTAGGTGATTGATCTTTCTCCTGGCAATCTTGATTCCAGCTTGTGTTTTTCCAGCCCAGCATTTCTCATGATGTACCCAGCATATAAGTTAAATAAGCAGGGTGACAATATACAGCCCTGAGGTACTCCTTTTCCTATTTGGAACCAGTCTGTTGCTCCATGTCCAGTTCTGACTGTTGCCTCCTGGCCTGCATGCAGGTTTCTTAGGAGGCAGGTCAGGGGCTCTGGTATTCCCATCTCTTTCAGGTTGTAAACTTTCAAAGATGTGCACATGCATTTGTGTGTTCAATCACGTTGTTTTGCGTCTGGCTTACACTGTCACACGTGTGCATCCTCTCCAGGTTGCTGTGCTTCTGTGTACTGTATTGTACAGTACCGTACAGAGTGCAGTCGTACAGTAGCTTTATTTCAAGCCCAGCATGTCCAGAATCGAGAGGGTAGATAGAATTGAATCCAGCAAGGACCCAGAACCTGTGCCATCAACGTCAGGCATGAGTGAAATTGCAGGTTGGCCTCCATTTCCCATTTGCTGATGATCCTTCAGCTCTATCATCTCCCACCTCCTCTCTTTCCCTCCAGTCAGTAACTCTTCTCGCCTGCTCACTCGATGCCAGCCCCTGTATGCCAGCTGTTGTATTATACTACTATACTTTTCAAGGTGCTGTACTGTAAGATTAAAAATCTTTCCTTTATTTTTTGTGCTTGTTTTTTATTTATTATTCATGTGAGAAGTATTACAAACTTACTACAGTACAGTAATATGCAGCTGATTGTGTTAGTTGGGTGTCTAGGCTACCTTTGTTGCACTTATGAAAAATTGGACTTACTAACACACTGTTGGAATGGAACTTGTTCACATGTAAGAGACTTTAGGTACTCGAGCCAAAAATGTCTGTATCTTCTCTAATGAGTAAAAGAAGAAAAAAAAAAATTCAGGAGACAGTTACATCCCTCTCTCATGTCTCATTCCTCCTTTGCATTGGTTTTTGGCTTATGAAAGGGTTATTTACTTTGACTTTTAGACCCATGGAAGGGTCTTGCCAACTCAGACCTGCTAAGCTATTTTTAAGAACCTGCTCCCTTGTCTTCATCCAGAACTCTCCAGGACAATTACCCGCTGCATTCAGAGGCACAGCAGCACATTCCATGGGTGGCCAGATCGGCCACTTGTGACCCTGGTGGCCTTGATTGACTTGGCAAGGGCTTGGCCACCCCAGTGCAAACCTCAGAGCTTTGGTCTTTTCGTCCCCCTCATTTTCTGCCTCCTCACTGGTAGAGCCTGGGCCAAGTTAGACCTTCTGTGCTTTAATAAACCTGCTTAAAGGGGAAGGAGATGCTGCTTACAAGGAACCAAACCTGATCACTCTCCTTAAGGAATTTTTAAATCACGAAGGGGGACAAGGAAGGCTGAATGTAGTTTTCTTTTCCCCTTCCTTCCTCCCTACCTTCCCTCCCTCCTTCCTTCATTTTATTTTATTTTTCTTTCCCACTCTTATTTCTCTGTATCTTCCTTTCTCCCTTTCCCCCACCTTTTTCTTGACATTCTTTTTCACCCTATTTCCTCAACCTTTCTCTCTTTCTTTTCCCTTTCACTATAATAATTGTCTCGAGTGTAAGTTGGTGGAAATATCCCAAGATATTCATCATATGTGACTCCAAACTAAAGCAAAGGGGGTTTCTATACATGTTCCTATTTATATTTACAAAAATATTGGTAGCTGAATTAGTATAAAGTAGCCAAGTCCTTCTGATGAACAGAGTTCAGACTTTCTTCCCTGATCATGCAAATTTTCTTTCTCTTTTAAACTGTATTGTATTTTATTTGATTGCTTCTTTGTTTGTTCACCTCAGTCACATAAGAATATAAGTCATATTTTTTTCAGCTGACACATTATTATGCACTGAATTAATGGAGTTCCTGCTACAGACCACCATTGTCTGTGGGAACGCACCCCAGTTGGCTCTGATGTATTAACCGGTGATAAACTATGGAATTCTCTTTGCATTTATTTTACATTGGTCTTGTTTTGCATTTATATACGAGAGAAGATTTGTCGAAAGCTTTCTGCATTTGTTTCAGTATCAGTATAAGGCTTGTCAAACAAAGATTTGAACTTTACACCGGCACCCTCCACCGACTGTTTTTCACATAACTGATATGGCTACTCCTTAAAAGTTTGAGTCAAGTCATCTGACTTGTTAGAACTACATACTTAGGAGTGTTTTGGTGGTAAATGTTTAATAAATGCTTCTTCAGGAGGAATAAAAAGTTCTCAGTTGTGGCATTTCCTGATTTCCATTGTAAATATTCCCACCAGGGCTGATTTCAAGTCTATTAACATGATGTCATTGAACTTGAAGGTGGGAAGAAGTGCACGAGCCTTCTTCATGAATCAGGGCCAGACAGCGCCAGCTCACGGCTGGGTGTAGATATTTGACAGTTTTCTCAATTTGTAAACTGCCTGGGTTGTCTGGTCCTTAGGAAGTCAGCTTTGCTGACATATTTTCTTAGAAAATCATTCATTTCATCCAGATGTTCAAAAATATAGTCTTGCAAAGCACTTTTATTAGGATTCTTTTTACTTCCTTGATATCTCTGATGTCCTCCACTCCCATCCTTTCCATTCAAATGTTGAATATTTGAATTTTTTCTCTTTGTTTTTACCAGGTTCACTGGAGTTTTAGTAATTTTGAATTGTTTGTTTTCAAATAAACTGGTTTTTAAATTTGCTTGTTGGTTTTATTATTTTTCTGTTTTCTAATATATAATTTACCACCTATCTTTATCTCTTAGTGTATCTGAACTTTTTACAAAGTTTTGAACTTTTATAAAGTTATTGCATACTTTCAAGCATTGAAAGTATACAATAAATAAATAGCATTTATTAATATGATGTAAACATATTTACAAGTAAATTATCACTTAGTGTATATTGGTTTCAAATATTATGCTGCTGCTGGTGCTGCTACTGCTGCTAGTGCTACTGCTGCTGCTAAGTCGCTTCAGTCCTGTCCGACTCTGTGCGACCCCATAGACAGCAGCCCATCAGGCTCCCCCATCCCTGGGATCTCCAGGCAAGAACACTGGAGTGGGTTGCCATTTCCTTCTCCAATGCATGAAAGTCAAAAGGGAAAGTGAAGTCGCTCAGTCGTGTCCGACTTAGCAACCCCATGGACTGCAGCCTACCAGGCTCCTCTGTCCGTGGGATTTTCCAGGCAAGAGTACTAAAGTGGGGTGCCATTGCCTTCTCCAGATATTATGCTATATATACATATAAAATTTTGAATTGGATTTATTAGTTATAGAACGTCCTTTATACTCTTTATAAAACAATTAAAAACTCGCTTCATGTTTTTGTTTCTGCAATCCCATCAGGGGTGTTAGAAAACATCATTTAGCTATTTTTTCTGTTTCATCCATGTCACTGGCCTTCCCTTCTAACCCCTCTCTGCCTTCTGTTGCTGCTGAGTCTCTTTTGCTTTCCAACTCCCATGTTCCTAAATTATGTCCTCATTTCGGACAGATCGCTTCTTGCAACCTTTCTCTCTCTGATGACAGGCTGCCTCCAGTCACTCTGTGGGATGGGAAATGTAATTTCCTATGAGCTCGGCCTGTGCAGCCTGTGATGGTTTGTATTAAGACCAAGCCACTTGGATATTTTCCGGGATACAGAAACAATCTAAAATGTACAGTTGCCAAAGAGCTCTGCTTTCTGCAGATAGTCTGAAGAATTGGGTCACTTACTTTTAGAACATATGGACAATGAAGGACTTTGCATTACATGTTTGGTATTTGTGCAACTTGGTTTTTGAGCAATCCATGTGAAGGGTAACTTGAGGTCAGCGGAGAGGAGGTGGATTGGTGACAGCTGGTTAACATGCTCCCCTGTACAGAGAGCTATGAGTATAGAGCCCAAGGGAAGAGTGATTAAGGCAGAAGAAAATGGATAGTCAAAAGCATTTTGCTTAGTCCTTTCCATGTGGCAGGCCCTACCTACATTAACTCAGTGAATGCTTTGAACATCCATATGAAAGCTATTACTTCAAAATGGAGGCTTAAAAAGTAAAGTCTTAGCCAAAGCCGTACAACAGAATGTGAGGAAGGCATGATTCAAAGTCTGACTTATGCCTGGATTTGTACACTCCCAAGTCTCGCCTGCCCCTTTTTGCTCAATATTGTTGTTGTTCAGTCACTAAGTCATGTCCAACTCTCTGCAACCCCATGGACGGTAGTATTCCCTGTCCTTCACTATCTCCTGCAGTTTGCTCAAACTCATGTGCGTTGAGTCAGTGATGCCATCCAACCATCTCATCTTCTGTCATCCCCTTCTCCTGCCTTCAGTTTTTCCCAGCATCAGGGTCTTTTCCAATGGAGTTGGCTCTTTGCATTAAGTGGCCAACGCATTAGAGCTTCAGCTTTAGTGTCAGTCCTTCCAATATCCAACCCAAATGAATATTCAGGGTTGATTTCCTTTAGGACTGCCTGTTTTGCTTAGTATAGTTCTAGATAATTTGTATTTTAATTCTCATTGCCATGGAATATCCATATTTAGGGTTCTAAGAGCATCTTGATTTGTTTAATGCTCAAAATGTTTGGGAAAATCTTTGAACCTGTTTAAGTGGCATTTAATGACTTTTGACCAATGCATATCAGTGATGCTAGCTGTTTTGTCTTCTTTGTTCTAATATTATCATTAGCATTGTCAATTGACATCATTTAGAACCTGCCTCTCCCAAACTTAGCTTTTCAAGCGTTTGTAATTTTACTCACTGTGGCTGCCTAGGTTGAAAACATGGTTGAGGCAACCCACACCCACTGAATAATATCTGCTATTATTCTACCAATGCTGAGTATTATGGTTCCTGATCACTTTCGAGGCCTTGGATCGTACACTGATTCTAACTTTGCATAATCATAGATGTTCTGTCTTAAACTTTTTTTTATGTAGATCATTTTTTAAAAGTCTTTATTGAATTTGTTACAATATTCTTTTGTTTTATGTTTTGGTTTTTTCAGCTGCAAATAATGTGGGTTCTTACTTCCCTAACCAGGGATCAAACCCACATCCTCTGCATTGGAATGGGAAATCCTAACCATGGGACAGCCAGGAAGTCCCTCAGATGCTCTGTTTGAGGTGATACTCATCCCTAGGTGTAGGCTCAGCTGACCCCCACAGCTCCCCAAAGTTTCTGAGAAGAACCGTAGTGCCTCTCCTTCACTTCAACAACTTTCCCCCAGTATATATAGTGGCTCAGCTGGTAAAGAATCCGCCTGCTATGTGGAAGACCTGGGTTCAATCTCTGGGATGGGATGATCCCCTGGAGAAGGGAAAGGCTACCCATTCCAGTATTCTGGCCTAGATAATCACATGGACTGTATAGTCCATGGAGTCGCAGAGAGTCAGACACGACTGAGCCACTTTCACTTATTTTATATATATATATATATGTATATATATGCCAACAACCAAACAAATATATAACCAAAAAAATGGCAGAAGGAGGGAGAGAGAAAAGAAAGAAGGAAGGAAAGAAGAGAGAGAAGAGGGCGGGGAAGAGAAAGGAAGATAGAAGAAAGAAGGTAGGAAGGGGGAAGGGAGGGAATATCTTACATCTGTGCTGGAATTCACCGGCTAGTCTCCTAGGGCCTGTCCCTCTCTCTCTTGGGACCTGCTGCTTTCATAATTTTGCTATCATTTCCTGCAGAGTTAGAATAAATTCTGTCACATTTCTCCTGGATTTCAAATCAAAGTAGAATCTAGAGTCCACGCTTTTAGGGAGTTTACTAAGATGAAAGCTGTAGAAGTGACTTATTTGGACTCTGTTCTGCTTCTAAGCCTCAACTCTTAAAAAATGTCCTATTGGATCAGGTTCTGATCTCACTTCACCCAGAAACTATATTTATGCTCTGTGATTGAGCCCTCAGCATAGCTAGTTAGAACCAATGGTCACTTACAGAGGGGAAGATGGACGGATATGTGTTTTGTAGTGTGGATAGAACCTAAACTTGTAAAACTGAGCTATTACAGTTTCCTGTCATGTAGGGTGCAGAGAAAGATGAGCTGCGGATAGAGAAGAATGGATGAGACATGCAGACAAACCCAGAAATGTACGTCCTAAGAGTTCATCATAAAATACTTGGACCTTTCATTGAATCATAGCCCCTGGGCTCCATGAAGCACCATGCCCTACTTTTCTTAGACTACATGGAGTAGTTTCTTTTTCTTACAATTCTTGTCTGAGCAGCTGCACTCCATTATAGAGAGGTGGCTAGACACAGTAGTGATAGGACCAGCTTTCTGTAGAACCAGGATTTCTGGAATTGAATCTTAGGTCCAAAACTCAGTAGCTGTGATAGCTTGAATAGCAGCTCCCCAATATACATGGAATTGAATTGCTTGAACTTATGAGTATTACCTTAGGTGGCAAAAGGGATTTTACAGACGTGATTAAATACCTTGAGATTGGGAGATTATTTCAGATTGTCTGGGTAGCCACTGAATGTAACCATAGGTATCCTAATAGGAAGAGAATGGAGGGAGATTCGACATGGAGGAGATCATAGGAGAGGTGATGTTGGAAGCAGAGCTTGGAGTGATGCAGGGAAGAGGCCATGAGCCAAGGCATGCAGGAAGCCTCTGGAAGCTAGAAAAGACAAGGACACAGATTCTCCTCTTCTCCTAAAGGAACTCACCCTGTAGACACTCCAACTCAAGCTTACAGAAATGAATTGAAACCTTCCTTCTGCCCTTCAGAACTGTGAGATACTAAATTTGTGTTGATTTAAGCCACCAACTCTGTGGTAATCTCTTACACCAATAAGAAGCTAATACAGCTGCTTTGTGCCACTGGGAAAGTTACCTAATCACTCTGTGCTTCAGTTTTACCATCTGTTATGAAGGGAAAATGAAAATTTCATCAGGTTGGGAAAATCAGTGAGTTGCTTTGTTGTCTGCCATGCAGCAGGCGCTCAGTAAACATCTGATAATTCAATGCTTGCATTTCCTACACTTGTAGTCATATAGTTAGTAGCAGAGTCAGGACTTAACACACATTTTTCTGACTCCAGATACACTATCAAGGAAGTTGATGAAAAACTATCAGTTAACAGATTGAATCTGATATGATCCAACATTTCTTAGCTTCTCTTTAAAAGGATCACTACATAAGGAAGATGCTACTTTCTGCCACTTTGTGGTTTTAGAAAAGCTAACTTTACCTTGAGTCAAAGTTCATTCCTTCTCTGCTGAAATAAATGTTAATAGCTGCCTTAGAATCCCTTCATTTCCTACTTAATTTGTATACTAATAATTATTTCGAGGTCTCACATTTTACTTTTTGAATCACCTAGTAGGTAATCTTTCTAAAGATTTTTCTGTTGCTTTATTTAACTCTGCCTCATATTTGGGATACACAACTTAACTCACAACTTTTACTAAATATCTACTATGTAGAGGTGTCATCCCATACACTCACAGAAGGCAGCCCAGTTTTTCCTGTCTGTCCATCCATCCATCCATCCATCTATTCATTCATCTATCTGTCCATCTATCTATCCATCCATTTTTTACCCATCTGATTATTGATTCAACAGGCAAGCATCCTTGGATCACTCATCTGGGCTGTTTATATATGTGTTAGACCCTGGCTCAGATGATAATTTGCAGTCTCTGCCCAGAGAGGGTCTGAGTTTTGGGGCCAGATACATGATTAAAATCTTCAAAGAAACGTGGCAAATACAGTGATCAAGGTCTGCCCATAGAATGAAAGAAAGGGGAGTGGAGGGATGGTTACATCAGACAGGAAGCAGGGATTGTTAGGAAGACTTCACAGAAGAAATGGGGGGCTGAGGATGAGGGGTTTAGTGAGAAGGGGGTCAGAAATAGGAGAGATTTACATAAAAATGTTGGGAAAATTTTAAAGGAAAAGATGATGTGAATAGATTAGACATGGCATTTCCTAACTTACAGTCAAAGAATATTCCTTTGCTCCTCCCAGATAAGGGTATAGATGGGCATTTGGTTGTCTGATGGAAATAATTTAGAATAACATGCCAAGAAGTTATATATCAAGGCAGGCAGCTTTCTGAGATCTGGTGCCTGTATTCTTTTTCTTTTTTCGTTCTTTCTCTTTTTTCCCCTGAAACATTAATGACAGTCACTGCTATAGTCCAGCACTTTAAAGTTGACATATGCTGAGTGACAGATCCAAGATAAGAATAAAATACATTTGAATGTGCCAATAAAGAAAAAAAATGGGAAAGGGATGAAATTACAGAGATAGAAAGGTGTATCTTTAAAGCTCTTAGGAGGACAAATTACTAATCAGGACTAGAACTGTATAGAGGCTTGATAAGTTCAAATGCAGAAACCCTTCTGGGATGGAAAGTCTTTCTAGCATGTAACAGTTTTATAAGAAGTCTAATGAGATCTTTTTGAAAGTGCTGGCTCCGTTTTGTGTGAAGGAGAATTGTCAAGAGATTTTCAAATAGCTGAAAGATCAGTAATAAGCCCAACAGAGAGCCAAGGTAGGGTGTCCGATTGGCCAACTGGCATGAAAGCCATCTTTGGGAATTCATCACCTGCAATAGTCCATTCTGTTCCCATTAATTTCTGATAAATGGAAACCATTAGCAAGGAAACAACACTGACATTGATCAAGTCAATCACAGCTTGGATTTATTAATAACTCATAGTTCCAGTATATCTTATCATTTTATGCTCATTGAAACACGTTTGTACACACATGTTGACACACACACCTCCCCACTCATGGGTATTTAAAAACTGTAAGTAATTTCAACTCTTATCTTGTCATCAATTTTGAAAAAAAACAATGTCTTCTAATAAAAATAAAAAAACAATTTCTTCTAATAAAAATACTGCATTCAAGTACTATTTAGTTTATTTTATTTAGAAGTTGAAGTTACTAGCATGTTTATTATTTACCTGACAGACATATTTTCTCTTCTCCTGGCTCATTAGACCCTTACTATAGAAGGATGATAAACTGCTAAGAATTTGTCCCTGTATTGGTAGGCATGATTGATTGATTTTGGAGCAATTACCTATTCTAACTGAACCAGTAGGAGGATCTCCACTTGGAATGGGAAAAGAATAAAGTGAAGTTGCTCAGTCATGTCCAGCTCTTTGCAACTCCATGGGACTGTAGCCTACCAGGCTCCTCCATCCATGGTATTTCCAGGCAAGTGTATTGGAGTGGGTTGCCATTTCCTTCTCCAAGAGATCTTCCCAACCCAGGGATCGAACCCAGGTCTCCTGCATTGTAGGCAGACGCTTTACCATCTGAGCCAGCAGAGAAGACCGAAAACAGAAGCTCATTCAAAGCATTCAAGTTACTCAGAGTGCCTCACCCTTAAATCCTGGAATCTCAGCCCTTTGATGACTGCTGGTGTGGGTCTGTTTGAAAAATGTTCCCTCCAAAACTCTGCAGAATAGTTTAAACCACAATTTGCTAAATATGGAAATTGTAGCAAATTTGCTACAGTGGTTGCCCTTACACTTCTAGTGATAGCAGCATGGATACCCAATGAACATTTGTGGCTGCTCATTCATGTCTGACTCTTTGCAACGCCAGGGACTATAGCCCGCCAGGCTTCTCTGTCCCTGGGATGCTCTAGGCAAGAATACTGAAGTGGGTTGCAATTTTCTACTCCAGGGGATCTTCCTGACCCAGTGATACAACCTCAGTCTCTTGCATCACCTGCATTAGCAGGCGGGTTCTTTACCACTTGTGCTACCTGGGAAGTAGTATTTTGGGGGCTCCAAAATCACTGCAGATGGTGACTGCAGCCATGAAATTAAAAGATGCTTATTCCTTGGAAGGAAAGTTATGACCAACCTAGACAGCATATTAAAAAGCAGAGGCATTACTTTGCAAACAAAAGTCCGTCTAGTCAAGGCTGTGGTTTTTCCGGTAGTCAAGTATAGATGTGAGAGTTGAACTATAAAGAAAGATGAGCACTGAAAAATGGATGCTTTTGAACTGTGGTGTTGGGAGAAGACTCTTGAGAGTCCCTTGGACTACAAGGAGATCCAACCAGTCCATCCTAAAGGAGATCAGTCCTGGGTGTTCATTGGAAGGACTGATGTTAAAGCTGAAACTCCAGTACTTTGGCCACCTGATGTGAAGAGCTGAAAAGACCCTGATGCTGGGAAAGATTGAGGGCAGGAGGAGAAGGAGATGACAGAGGATGAGATGGTGGATGTCATCACCGACTCAATGGACATGAGTTTGTGTAGGCTCTGGGAGTTGGTGATGGACAGGGAGGCCTGGTGTGCTGCGGTTCATGGGGTTGCAAAGAGTCAGACACGACTGAGCGGCTGAACTGAATTGAACCTGGGAAGTCACTCAGTGAATATACAGGCACCTAAACTCCTCCTGAAAGACACTTCAAAACATTTGTGATAAAAGGTTAAGATCATTTTCTTTGCCCCACAAGTGCCTTTCCATGTCCATTACCAGCTTTAGAAATTACTTGCCAAATGACCCATTCCTGAGAGACAAATCCTGCAGGCTTCTAGAAGACCAAAGGACCAAATATATTTGGTCTTTATCCTCAGATATTGCTTTTATAAAGCAACTGAAATTTCCTAAGTGATAGGAATGTTTTTTATTATTCATAAGGAACTCATTTGGTACACTTGAGTTTCAGCTAATGCAAGGAAACCTCTAGCTAGTCTCATGATGGGGCTGATCACCAGAAAGATAAACATTCGTCAGTAGAAGCTCTTTAAACTTTTAAAGATATTGGGCCAAAGAACTAAATAGAAATTTCTCCAAAGAAGACATACGGACAGGTAACAAACACATGAAAAGATGCTCAACATCACTCATTATCAGAGAAATGCAAATCAAAACCACAATGAGGTACAATTTCACACCAGTCAGAATGGCTATGATCCAAAAGTCAACAAGCAATAAATGCTGGAGAAGGTGTGGAGAAAAGGGAACCCTCTTACACTGTTGGTGGGAATGCAAACTAGTGCAGCCACTATGGAGAACAGTGTGGAGATTCCTTAAAAAATTGCAAATAGAACTGTCTTATGACCCAGCAATCCCACTGCTGGGCATACACGCCGAGGAAACCAGAATTGAAAGAGACACGTGTACCCCAATGTTCATCACAGCACTATTTATAATAGCCAGGACATGGAAGAAACCTAGATGTCCATCAGCAGATGAATGGATAAGAAAGCTGTGGTACATATACACAATGGAGTATTACTCAGCCATCAAAAAGAATACATTTGAATCAGTTCTAATGAGGNCTTTTCAACACTTGATCACTTCTGCACATAGGGTTTTCCTTTATCCTCCTTTTTATTACTTCACCAACTTGTTCTTTGGCTTTTGATCCTTATCATGTTTTAAATTTGCTCTTTGAGTTTGCTGCTGCTGGGTGACATAGTTAAACATTTCACCTAATCAACTTCTCTCAGGGTCATACAGAAAATAAGAAATGAGGACAAGAATAGTTTTAGTTGACTGTAAGTGGGTCCTAGACGGCAAGATCAGTCTGATCTGATACACCAACCTTATATTCTTAATTGTTAAACACAGAGGTGCAGACACACTGACATTTTCAGTGCTAGCATCTCATTCCATGTGATTAATTTCCACTTCCTGGTATGTTCATGAGAATATACCAAAAGCAGCAGCAACACAAAAAGTTGCTACAGAGAAAAGGAGATAGAACTGGTAAATTTAAATTATTCTGGATTTAAGAACAGGACATATAGACTCCTTTTCTGAATATGTTTAAGTGATAAAGTTTATTCATTCATGTACTCTCATGATATTGTGATAAGAAAGAGAACAGATTCTGGAGCTTGACTTCTTGAGTCCCATCTCTGTCACAGACCAATAGGGTAAGTCATTTAACCTCTGTGTGCCTCAGCTTCCTTGTCTGCAAAAATGGGAATGATAATGGTAACTTTCTCAAATGATTAATCAGTTAATGGATATGAAACCTATTAGAACACTATTTGGCATGTAGCAAGTTTTATATGCATACACACACACACACACACACACACACACTTATATGCCATTTACTATTAATCTATAGTTATTGATTACCTATTACATATCTAATATAACATGAGGAATCCCATATGCATTAAGTAATTGTTGTTCAGTTGCTAAGTTGTGTCTGATTCTTTGCGATCCCATGGACTACAGCAAGTGAGGCTCCCCTGTCCTTCAGTATCTTCACATCTAGAAGTTAGTGGAGGCTATGAAGGATCTGATACCTTTCCACGGGATTTCTTCCTAATGTCATCACTATCATCACCATGGCTAAATGTTTTAGTGTTTCGTTGTGTCTGGCACTCTTGGGTATCTTTCATGATTTTTCTTAGTTTTTCTTTAGTTTTCATTTTATAGAAAGGTTAACTATTTGCCAAAGGTCATATAATTTGAAAATGGTAAAGCCAAGATTGGATACAGGCAGTCTGACTCCAATATTCTATGCTGCTAAGAACACTGTATGTCTATAGACTATATGACGATATGCCGCATGCAGAGTCTCCATTCAACATACACATATAGCACGTTATCAGGGGCAGAGACAAGTCAGATCTTGCCATCAGATAGCGCTTGCCATCAAGAAGATCAGAGGATCAAAGTGAGAATACGAAGATGAAAATGACAAGGTGTGCAGTGTGCTCTGACGGTGATAGTCACCCGTCAAGCAGAATGCCCAGCATCTCAGTCTGAGGGAAGGTCAAGGAGGTGTGGGAAAGCATGACAGTCCTCAGCAGTGGCTAGTATGATAAGGTAGCAGATAAATGATTGTGAAGGGGCCTTCAAGGCAGAAAGACAATATGTAATAAAAGGCTTGACGCACGTGGGGCACGGTGAGACTTTGTGGCTGGCGAGGACTAAATGAGGGCGTGTCACTCCCTGGAGGCTCGGACGGGAAAGAATCTGCCCACAGTGGGGGAGACCTGGGTTTGATCCCTGAAGTGGGAAGATCTCCTGAAGAAGGCCATGGCAACCCATTCCAGTATTCTTGCCTGGAGAATCCCCACGGACAGGGACCTGATGGACTACAATCCATGGGGCCGCAAAGATGCGGCCATGACTCAGCAACTAATACTTTCATTTTCTTTCACAATACAGGAACTACAGAGGAAAATGAGGGCATGGCCGGGGAACCTTTATTCACTCAGGTGAAGAGTTTGACATTTAATGAGAAAGCTTCAGGAGTCTTTGAAAATATTTAACCAGCAAGAAAGCAGGTTCAACTTTGCTTGGCAAAGATCATTGCACAAAAAGTATTAAGGAGTGTTTTTATCATGTTTTCAAATTAATGGCATGTTTTATTAGAACCTATCTGTATTAAGCGCCTCTTGTTTTTGTGGATTTACATTAGTGAATTTCAATAGGCAGCATTATTAACACTGTTTACGACTAATACCTACTTCTTCCCCAATTCTTCAGTTTATAGCATGCTTTTAACTCCATTAGCGCCCATAACGTTTAACTACCTTATTTTTTGTATTACTATTTCCATTACAGAGGATGAAACCAAGGCTGAGCAATGTTAACCTTCACAGGCTTGCCTCAGACTCAAAATCCTGGGAATAAACGTGAACACAGAAGCCTTAAGTGTGACTACGTGAGCATCCTCCTCTCCCCTGTGACATCATACAAAGGACCCCTCTCCCAAATCACAGGTGCAACTTGGACATGCCTCTATTTCACCAGGGTCAGTTCTGACCCAACCTACCTGTCTCAGCCCATTTTGGCTTAGATCTATAGACACAAGCTTAAACACCAAATGATTATTTTTCACAGCTCTTGAGGTTGGAAAATCCAAGATCAAGGTGCTGGCAGAGTCAATGTCTAGTGATCTCTTGCTTCCTGGTTTAAAGAAACTATCTTCTAGCTGGTCTTCACACGCAGATGGTAAGCTAGCACTGTGGGGTCTCTTTTATAAAGGCTCCACTCTCATGGACAAGTGAAAGTTTCTCAGTTGTGTCTGACTCTTTGCTTTCTAGTCAAGGCTATGGTTTTTCCAGTGGTCACGTATGGATGTGAGAGTTGGACTGTGAACAAAGCTGAGTGCCAAAGAATTGATGCTTTTGAACTGCAGTATTGGAGAAGACTCTTGAGAGTCCTTTGGACTGCAAGGAGATCCAACCAGTCCATTCTGAAGGAGAGCAGCCCTGGGATTTCTTTGGAGGGAATGATGCTGAAACTGAAGCTCCAGTACTTTGGCCACCTCACGCGAAGAGTTGACTCATTGGAAAAGACTCTGATGCTGGGAGGGATTGGGGGCAGGAGGAGAAGGGAACGACAGAGAATGAGATGGCTGGATGGCATCACTGACTCGATGGACACAATTCTAAGTGAACTCCGGGAGTTGGTGATGGACAGGGAGGCCTGGCATGCTGCAATTCATGGGGTCACAGAGAGTCAGACACGACTGAGTGACTGAACTAAACTGAACTGAACTGAAGCTGAGAGAATTGAAGAAACACTTCCAAGCAATCACAATTCAAGAGAAAAGCATAGCATTAAGGATTATATATTTGAGTATCACATAGAAATAGGTTTGTGATAAAGCAGAGATGCTCCAATGGCCATGTATATTTGAGTTTTTTGAGTACTAGTAAATGAAGTAAAAATTAATGAGTGGAATATTTTAAAAAATAATTTGACAATGTCATTATATGAAGATAAAATTGATCCTGAGATCACATCAAATTAAACTAGATGGATTAGAGACATAATTAATATACAAAGGTACAAAACTTTTAGAAGACAATATGGAAAATATCTATCCAACACTAGTGAAGGAAGGTATTTCTTAAGTGGCTTTGAAAAGACCAGTACTGTATACTCAGATCAATTGTATATATCGAGGTAACAATCAATAAATGTTACAACAATAACTAAATAAATAACAAAATAAATAAATAAATAATGTTAGTTCAGTTCAGTTCAGTCACTCAGTCATGGCCGACTCTTTGCGACCCCATGAATCATAGCACGGCAGGCCTCCCTGTCCATCACAACTCCCGGAGTTCACTCAGACTCATGTCCATGGAGTCGGTAATGCCATCCAGCCATCTCATTCTCTGTCATCCCCTTTTCCTCCTGCCCCCAATCCCTCCCAGCATCAGAATCTTTTCCAATGAGTCAATTCTTCGCATGAAGTGGCCAAAATACTGGAGTTTCAGCATCAGCATCATTCCCTCCGATGAAATCCTAGGGTTGATCTCCTTCAGCATGGACTGGTTGGATCTCCTTGCAGTCCAAGGGACTCTCAAGAGACTTCTCCAACACCACAGTTCAAAAGCATCAATTCTTCAGTGCTCAGCCTTCTTCACAGTCCAACTCTCACATCCATACACAACCACTGGAAAAACCATTGCCTTGACGAGATGGACCCTAGCCGGCAAAGTAATGTCTGCTTTTGAATATGCTGTCTAGGTTGGTGGTCATAACTTTCCTTCCAAGAAGTAAGCACAATAACTAAATAAATAATTAAAATGCTTTTGTTACAGAAGACATTAACAATAATGGTAGCAAATGTTAACATTCTTTACCATTGTGTGAAGTCAAGTGGGCCTCAAGAAGCATTACTACAAACAAAGCTAGTGGAGGTGATGGAAATCCAGGTGAACTATCTCTAAACAATGATGCTATCAAAGTGCTGCACTCAATATGTCAGCAAATTTGGAAAATTTATCAGTGGCCGTAGGACTGGAAAAGGTCAGTGTTCATTTCAATCCCAAAGAAAGGCGATGCCAAGAATGTTCAAACTACAGTGCAGTTTGGCTCATTTCACATGCTAAAAAGGTTATCCTGAAAATCCTTCAAGTTAGGCTGCAGCAGTTTGTGAACTGAGAACTTCCAGATGTACAAGCTGGGTTTAGAAAAGGGAGAGGAACCGAGATTAAATTGCCAACATTTGTTGGATCATGGAGAAAGCAAGGGAGTTCCAAAAAAACATCTACTTCTGATCCATTGAGTATGCAAAAGCCTTTGACTATGTGGACTGCAACAAACTAGGAAAATTCTTTTTTTTTTTTAAACTAGGAAAATTCTTAAAGAGAAGGGCGTGCCAGACCACCTTACCTGTCTCCTGAGACACTTGTATGGGGGTCAAGAAGCAACAGTTAAAATTGGATATGTAACAACTAACTGGTTTCAAATTGGGAAATGTGTACAACAATGCTGTATATTTAACTTACATGCAGAGTACATCATGCAAAATGCCAGGGTGGATGAATCACAAGATGGAATCAAGATTGCCAGGAGAAATCTTAACAATCTCAGATATGCAGATACCACTATGATGGAACTAAAGAGCCTCTTAAGGAGGGTGGAAGAGGAGAGTGAAAAAGCTGGCTTGAAATTCAACATTCAGAAAACTAAGATCATGGCTTCTGGTCCAATCACTTCATGGCAAATAGAAGGGGGGAAATTGGAAAGAATGATAGGTTTTCTTTTCTTAGGCTCCAAAATCACTGTGTACAGTGACTGATCCATGAAATTAAAAGATGCTTGCTCCTTGGAAGGAAATCTATGATAAAGCTAGACAGTGTATTAAAAAGAAAAGAAATCACTTTGTTGACAAAGGTCCATAGAGTCAAAGCTATGGTTTTTCCAGTAGTCATGTACGTGGATGTGAGAGTTGGATCATAAAGCTGAATGCTGAAGAACTGATGCTTTTCGATTGTGATGCTGGAGAAGACTTTTGAGAGCCCTTTGGACAGCAAGGTGATAGAACCAGTCAATCCTAAAGGAAATCAATC
This sequence comes from Aepyceros melampus, assembly GCA_006408695.1. Taxonomy (NCBI): domain Eukaryota; kingdom Metazoa; phylum Chordata; class Mammalia; order Artiodactyla; family Bovidae; genus Aepyceros; species Aepyceros melampus. The sequence goes on along the minus strand of SJXQ01009447.1, from coordinate 176,241 downwards.
CTGAATGTTCATTGGAAGGACTGATGGAAGCTGAAGCTCCAATCTTTTGGCCACCAGAGGTGATGACCCAATTCACTGGGAAAGAACCTGATGCTGGGAAAGACTGAGGGCAGGAGGAGAAGGAATAGCAGAGAATGAGATGGTTAGATAGCATCATCGACTCAGTGGACATGAATTTGAGCCAACTCCTGGGGATATCCAGGGACAGAGGAGCCTGGCATGCTGCAGTCCATGGGGTCTCAAAGAGCTGGACGTGACTTAGTGACTTAACAAACAACAGAAAATGTTTATACAGGTTTATTAAATGTACAGTTTCATTCTTATCATTGTATGTATATTTTTATTGGAGTATACTTGCTTCAGAGCGTTATGTAACCCTAGTTTCCACTGCAAAGTAATGTGAATCAGCTATGAGTATACATACATCCTCTCTTGTTTGGAGTCCCTTCCCATTTAGGTCACCACAGAACACTAAGCAGAGTTCCCTGTGCTACACAATATGTTCTTATTATCTGTATGCACACAGCATCAATACTGTGCATACGTCAATCCAATCTCCCAATTCATCCCAAAGCCCTTTACCCCTTGGTGTTCCTACATTTGCTCTCTACATGTCTACATACCAACCCATCTAATCCCCCAAATATCTATAAGGTAGGGAATTTTGTTATCATAAATTTTCCAATGCTGTATTGAGGCAAGCAGTTGATTAAATTTTGTCAATATCAAAGAGCTAGTAATACCAAACAGTGAGCCAAAGATTTGGAACCATTGCTTAAATGAATAAGGAGCACTTTACACAACAGCCCAGCTAAGAGAACAGTTTCCAGAACATGCTAAAACCTCAAAAGATTCATGAGAAAAACCTGAAGCACAAACCAATAGGCCAAAGTACGGTTTTGCTGTCATATGGTTGATAGAAACATGCGTCATAAGACAGGGTGTGATACCTCACCAGGAAAGGAATGGAAACTCTCACCTGGTGTTGAGTGGGCGTGCAGGAGGGCTGCCCAGGAGGCACCAGGGGTAAAGAACTCGCCAGCTAGTGCAGGAGACATAAGAGACGTGGGTGATCCCTGGACCGGGAAGGTCTCCTGGAGGAGGGCATGGCAACCCCGCCCCCCTCAGTATTCTTGCCTGGAGAATCCCCACGGACAGAGGAGCCTGGCGGGCTGCAGTCCCTGAGGCCACACAGAGTCGGACACGACCAAAGCAACTGAGCACGCATGCTTGCAAAAGTGCGGAAAGGCAACATATTTCCAGACAAGGAACGTGTTCCCAGCTCTGCCAAGGGGAAGGGTCTTCACATGGGCAAACAGTACTGAAAATTAACTGGAATTGCACAAGGATTCAGCCAGACTTCAGACACTCAACATTGCCTGTCTCAGGGACAGTCTTGATCATTTGACCTCTTCCTAAACACTTTGGAGACACTGGCTACATCTCTACCAGCTCATGGGGAAACAAAACTTCAGTCAGGCAAGCAAAAATGAAAATAGAAGTAACCGAAGTGTATTCATACGTGTTTACTGAAGACCAGATGAACGATCAGTTGTCTGCCTTGTATGTGTGTGTGTAGGGGGTGGGGGGGCACTAAGACACTTCAGTCATGTCCCATTCTTTGCAACCCTCTGGACTGTAGCCCACCAGGCCCCTCTGTCCATGGGATCCTCCATGCAAGAATACTGGAGTGATTTGGCATTTCCTTCTCCACGGGGTCTTCCAGACCCAGGAATCGGAACTCACATTTCCTTCATTTCTTGAATTGCAGGTGGTTGGGAGGTTCTTTACCCACTGAGTCATCGAGGAAGCCCACATACGAAGATGCTCACACCCAAACATGCAGCTCCATTCCAAACAAGTGTTCTAAGTCAGAGAGAGACAACCACTCTGTGCAGAGTTTTTTCCAAAGCTCCAGATGTGTTTCTAATGAGCAGTTGTGTTTAAAAACACACCAACACAATATTGTAAAGTAAAATAAATAAAACTGAGATAAAAAAATAAATAAATACACCTGGACAATATGATGAGCTTTTACCTTTATCTAGTTTGTTTCACTTTTTCAATTTCATATCCAGTGCTCCTGTTTCATTTAGTTTATGTTTTCAATTTCTCTCTTTTTTAATGTTCTTTCTCAAGACTTTACCAAGCACAGTAGAAAAGACTTGTAGTGTACATACCATATATGTATGCTGCTGCTGCTGCTGAGTCGCCTCAGTCGTGCCCGACTCTGTGTGACCCCACAGACGGCAGCCCACCAGGCTCCCCCGTCCCTGGGATTCTCCAGGCAAGAGCACTGGAGTGGGTTGCCATTTCCTTCTCCAATGCATGAAAGTGAAAGTGAAACTGAAGTCACTCATTCGTGTCCAACTCTTAGCGACCCCGTGGACTGCAGCCCACCAGGCTCCTCCGTCCATGGGGGTTTCCAGGCAAGAGTACTGGAGTGGGTTGCCATTGCCTTCTCCGACCATATTTATATATAGATTTTAGAAATTTTATGAATTTTTGCCTAGCTAAAAAATTATCACATTTTATTCCACATGTTTGATTCAGTATGAGAAGAATGCTAGATTTCTAATTTAAACTCACTCGAAATTTTGATATAGTTCCATGTGCTTTGGCATCTAGTAATACTGCTGAAAGTCTAGAAAATTTATCATGTTTGTGATTAAAAATTTCAATGAGGCTTGAGACTTCTCATCCAATTCTGACAGTATAGAGAAATATTATGTTGTAAAAAAAAAAAAGAACAGGAAATTAGCATGTGATGCAGTATTTTTAACTAAAGTACAGATTTTGTTCAAATCTCTAAAAAAGAAAAATACTCACAAGCACAGAGTAGACTGGCCCTTGCTGGGTGTGGGGGAAATGGGTGATTGTCAAAGAATACAAGTTTCTTGCTGTAAATGAGTAGGTTCTCCAGCTCGACTATACTGGGGTTATAGATAACTATATACTGGAAAGTTTCTGAGTGAGTAGATCATAAATGTTCTCACCACAAAGAAAAGAAAAGAAACGGTGATTATGTGGCATGATGTAGGTGTTAGCTGGCTCTGAAGTGTTCATCGTATCACAATAAACACATGTATCAAATCAGCAGACTGTGCACCTTAAGTCTAACAGTTACACGACAATTATATCTCAACAAAAATTATCACACAGTTTATATGTATTGTATAAAGAGAGTAATAGAGACATATGTTCCAGATCACATGTGTAACAATGTTTCAGGCAGCATTGCTATAACAAAAAACAAAAATGACTTGAGCTATTATGACCATCACTTACATGAAGATGTTTTCAATATGACACCAAAAGCCCAATCCATAAAATTTAAAAAAAATAACAAATCAAACTTCACAAAATTAAAAGAACTTCTGTTCATCAAAAAAACACATTTAAAGAGAATGGAAACACAACTACAAGCTGAGCAAAATACTTGTAAATCATATGTCTATAAAAAATATGAATCCCCAAAACAATGAGAAGCAAAAAGCCCAATTTAAAAATGAGCACACACATTACTAAAGAAAATGTACAGGTGGGACATGAACACACTAAAACATCAGCTGTCATTCGGGGAGTGAGATACCACTGCACACCCTCGGAGGAAACCTTGCAAGCTTACAGAGCGTCCGTGCGGATCCGGGGAACACAGACATGTGCCGCTGGCCGAGGTGCCAGGTGTTACAAGAAATTCTGGAAACAGTTGGGATTTCTTTCAAAAGTTAAGCACACTCTTCTCATATGATCTAGTCATCCCATTCCTAGGTACTTCCCTTGCAGACGAGAAAGCATGTGCCCTGCAAAAAGACACACACTCAAACGTTTCTAACAGCTCTCTTAGTGTTAGTTAACGACCCAGATGCTCACCAAGAGGTGGATGGATGAACTATAATAGCACAGCTACTCAATGAACACTCCCCAGCCACGAAACAGAGGGAACTACTTATACATGCTACAACATGACTGGTTATCAAAATTATCATTCCAAGTGAAAAAAACGCCAGAGAAAAAAATATTATATGATTCATGCTATATAAATTTCTATAAAATGCAATCTCATCTCTAGTGATAGAAAGCAGACCAGCATGTGACTGAGGCTGAGGGGTGGAAAGGCGGGAAGGAGGAATTATGATGAAACTTTTAGGGATGGATAAGTACATTCTCCTGACCGTGGTAATGGTTTCACAGGATAAGAATTTGCATGTCAAACTTACAAAATTGCACACGTTAAATATGTGCAGCCATTTTTATGTCAAATATCCCTCAATCAATATTTTTAAGTCTTATTAAGACTATCATATCCATGAGCTTACTGTCTATTGCAGCTTCCGTATAAATTTATACAAATATGTACATGTTTTAATTCCCTCTGGCTTGATGGCCGCAGGAGGCTGCTGAATCAGTGGTTTTGGTTTGCCTGTGCGCTTTCTTTTCTGCTGGGCTAGTGAACCTCCCACCGAGGGTTGTCTCTGTAGACACAGCAGATACTGTGATGGCTGATACCTGATGCAAAGATGGAAAGGAATCTTGGGCACCTGTGCGTTACACACGGGCAAGTCTCCTTGGAGGAATGAGCTGATTACACATAACTCTGTGTGTGTGTGTGTGTGTGTGTGTGTGTGATCGCCTGGTTAACAAAGAGAGGATGCAGGCAGTAATGCAATGACTTCAACCTCCACAGGAAATCTAGGGCAGCCTTTCTCAAAACGGATATATGGCTGCGAAGCACATCTCCTGCAGAAACACGCGGAAGAGAAAATGCCGCTGGGTTTGCTCCATCTTTCAGTCAACTGTTTTTGTTCAATGTCTAAATCGTGTCTGACTCTGCGACCCCATGGACTGCAGCACGCCAGGCCTCCCTGTCCTTCACTATCTCCCGGAGTTTGCTCACATTCATGTCCACTGAATCGGTGATGCTAGCCATCTCATCCTCTGTCGCCCCCTTCTCCTCTTGCCCTCCAACTTTCCTACCATGACGGTCTTTTCCAATGAAGTGGCTCTTCGCATCAGGTGGCCAGAGTATTGGACCTTCAGCTTCAGCATCAGTCCTTCCAATGGATATTCAGGGTTCATTTCCTTTAGGATCGACAGGTTTGACCTCCTTGCAGTCCAAGGGACCCTCAAGAGTTTTCTCCAGTACCACTATTCAAAATCATCAATTTAAATGTCTTTAAAAATGCAAATCCCTTTCATATTTGTAGGAGAGTTTCTCACCTAGAAGCTCAGAATCCTCTTCTCAGTTAGTGGGGCAGGGTAGGGGATACGTGGCGGGGTGGGGGACCCCTGCTGCAAGATTCCATTTTCTCACCTCTCTCCAGGCCAGCTGATGGCATCCAGCAGCAGCCCTGCAGCCTCTTGCTGTAAATGCCAGCTCCCTCTCGCCTTGTTCCTGGACATTGGGTGAGGTCTGTGCACGCCTGTTCTGGTTCCATGCTTCAGACACTGAGATTCACTGAGAAGGGACGCGTCCTCCCTGTGAGCTTTCCCCTCGCTGCCCCAGGCTCGGAGCTGAGCATGGGGCCATTCCCTTTCATATTTGTAGGAGAGTTTCTCACCTAGAAGCTCAGAATCCTCTTCTCAGTTAGTGGGGCAGGGTAGGGGATAGGTGGGGGGGTGGGGGACCCCTGCTGCAAGATTCCATTTTCTCACCTCTCTCCAGGCCAGCTGATGGCATCCAGCAGCAGCCCTGCAGCCTCTTGCTGTAAATGCCAGCTCCCTCTCGCCTTGTTCCTGGACATTGCGGTGAGGTCTGTGCACGCCTGTTCTGGTTCCATGCTTCAGACACTGAGATTCACTGAGAAGGGACGCGTCCTCCCTGTGAGCTTTCCCCTCGCTGCCCCAGGCTCGGAGCTGAGCATGGGGCCAGGCTGTGCGTGAGGGAGCCGCTGCTGCTTTCTGAGTTCGGGGTCCTCCTGCTTCAAAGGTGGCAGTGTGTGCCCCAGCGCTGCTGTCTGCTCAGACAGTTCTCTGCTGGCTCAGGTGGTAAAGAATCTGTCCGCAAGATGCAAGACCTGGATTCAATCCCTGGGTCGGGAAGATCCCCTCGAGAAGGGAATGGCAACCCACTGGAATATCAGTGTCTGGGGAGTCCCATGGACAGGGGAGCCTGGAGGGCCACAGTCTGTGGGGCCGCAGAGAGTGGGACACGACTAAGGAACACGTGAGAGCTCCAGTCTTTGGAAGTGTTGCCTCCATTGCCCGGGGTGATTCTGGCTCTCCAAGTGTTAGTTGCCTGCTCAATCATCAGCCTTGCCAACTGCGCTAGATCAGAAGGTATTCACTTAGCAGTAATTAAGGGGGAAAGCTGATTTTTATCAGTTGCCATTTTTATTGGTTGTTAAGGAAGATTTGATTCGCAGGCAGCTGCCCTGGCTGAATAATGCTGCAAACCTTGTCTTGTACTGCCCCCGACTGGCCGACGTGGGGAAGCCGTCTGCAGACCAGCCGTGCAGACAGGACTCCCTCCCAGTGACTTTCATCTGCTGGTGATGCCTGTGAAACTCATGCAGCCCACAGAGGAGATGAGAATGATTTCCCTTAAACAGCTGATGGTTCTTAAAGGCTTTTTAATGAGCCAAGTTAGACTTACAGTGGTAAAATAGGTGAAAGAAGAAAATGAACTGGTCTCTGTGTTTATTCAGAAAATCTTTAAACTCTTGTAGTAATGAGCTAGCCAGGTATTTTTTTTTAATTCTATGCATCACGAAAAGTAAAGATAAAGCAATGTGTTTCAAGGATCCGGCCAATCACAGGAATATTTGAGGCTTAGTTTTTCTTCCTGGGTAAAATAAGCACTATAGAACCAGCACTGGAAATTTCCATTTTATTAAGTTGGTTCCACTTTCTCCATTGAATATAAGAATATCATGCTATTCAAAAGAGAATTAAAAAAGAAGAGATTCACTAGGGAGAAACCTTTCAAAATATTCTGAAACACCTAATAAAACCAAAGAAATTGCTCTCTAATAGGCCATGGAAAATGTTGCAATTATTACCCAGTGAACCACATAAATTCTTTCAAGTTACATTTTAACTGTAGAGTTTCATTTCCATTCCCTTACAATACTGAAGAGAAACAATCCCAGTATAATGTTTAGTTTAAATTGAAGGGAAAAAAAAATATTTTTCTTGATTCAGCCATCTCATAGATCTGCTTTGGTGAAAGATTCTAGCTTAACATTAAAAATTACCTGTGTGTACCTTGCCCTAAAATATGAGTTTAGAAAATTCTAGACCTTCTTTCTATATTTTGTATGTAAGAAAGCTGCAGCTTGGAGGAGTTCTGTGTCACTTCCAGTCCGATTCCAGGTAAGTGATGGGGCTAAAGGAGGAGACGGTCTCTCTCTTCAATGGATATTAATATTCATGTGGTCATATGCACAAGCATGTTATAAGTTGTACTAAAAATAAAACATGTACTCTGTAATGATTTTTGGAGAGAAATTGATCCTCTGTTGAAATCAAAAGCAAAGAATTTGAGTTATAAAATCTAGTTCTAGATTTATACTGGTCTTTCATTTCACACAAGTGATATCATTCTAAAATCTTTGGAAAATCCCATGGATTTCTTGTCTCTGATAGATTTCAAAGTCCTGGCATGTAGAGGTTTAGGACTGTGTCCACTAAAGGGATGACAACTAACCACAGGAAAGCTCGAATCATGGACAGTAAGATGAATCATCAACTGATTCTTATCTTCATGGTGACAGCAATATCTGTTTATTTTTATAATTTTTCAGGAGGCAAATGTATGTGAAAGTGTGAGAAGTATTATAAAAGCAGTCTGTAATTCTGTTACTGAATGTATCCAAGCAAACCATAATTGCAATTTTGGAATACTTTCCTGAGTCCACCCTCTTGCTCACACTACTTTTTAAGAGTAAATGAGATAATCTTACGCTAACCATTGAATTGATGCTTTTGAACTGCGGTGCTGAAGAAAACGCTTGAGAGTCCCTTGGACAGAAAGGAGATCAAACCAGTCAATTCTAAAAATCCACCCTGAATATTCATCGGAAGAACTGACGCTGAAGCTCCAGTACTTAGGCCACCTGATTCAAAGAGCTGATTCATTGGAAAAGACCCTGATATTAGGAAAGATTGAGGGCAAGAGAAGAAGAGGACAACAGAGGAGGAGATGGTTGGATGGCAACACCAACTCAACCCACACGAGTTTGAGCAAGCTCCGAGACCTTATGAAGGATAGGGAAGCCTGGCATGCTGCAGTTCATGGGGTCACAAAGAGTCAGACTTAGCACCTAAGCAATGAACAGCCACAGCATGGCAACCATGCCTACGAACTTTATTTCAGAGTTTTTCCTGTCTTAATAGGGAACCATCAAAAGTGAACAGATATAATTTCCAAACAAAAGGACTATGAGCTGGGACAGTCTACAACCTGACAACCTGCTGAGTCCAAGGACCTAGGATTCCCAGGGCCTCTTCATTTGGGATCAGCAATCCCAAGAGTGAGAGAGAGCTTTCTCTGGGAACATGTGTGTGTGTGTGTGTGTGTGTGTTCAGGGGTGGGCTCGGGCCTCTGTAATCAATATTTATTGGCATCTTCAGCAACAGACTCTATTTTACATTTTAGTTTTCTTGATGTTTTATATAAATGCCGAATTTGTTGATCTTTGATCTATTTCTTTCTGCAAATATTAACACTGACTTTCTCTTTTGATGATGGCATCCTTTTTGAGGTTCAGAAATTAAAAATTGCCTAGATAAACCTATCTAAATATTTTTAGCTTTCTTTTTTTTTTTTTTACTTTTGCTTCAGGATTAGCAGTTTCCTCTGGACACTGGTATTTATGGATAGTCATTCATCTGGTATTTGTGGTTCATTAATACTTTAATTGAATATATATTCTAGCTGAAGTTAACTTTGGAGTATCATAAAAAATAAATCATCTAATTGACTTTTTTCTAAGTTAGCCTATTTTTCCAGTGTAATTTGTTAGAAATCCAATGAGCAAATATTTAAAAATCAGTTTAAAAGTGTTAAATAGGTGAGAAATATATATATATATATATATTTTGTTTTGTTCCATGAATTTCTTCTGTTCCATGCACTGACATTTCTTACTTCAGTTGCAAACTGTCTGCTAATTATGGTAATACCAGGAGCTTTGATTGTTATCTTTAAAATGTTGGTTTTTTGATTATTTGTTTAACAGATGCCTCATATAATCACATTTGAAAGGACACTGATAAAAATGGGTGTCTAAATTTAGAGATTAAATATTTGTTTTTTATCTATATAACACTTAAAGGTACAGTATTTAATATTTTATAGCATGACATGTCTTTTTAATAGAAACTATGCTTACCTTTCAGAAAAGATTTGAAATTTTCTTCATGGGACTGCTGTGCACTTCTGGTTAAATGTTCTTACAAATACTTTCTACTTTAGTGGCCATCACGAACTTGATTTTGATCACCATTGTATTTGTATGAATGCTGGTGTCCAGTTTACAGAACACTGCCGGGGGCCAGCGTGAGGAACTCCGCCCGTGGCAAAGGTCATGAGGAAGGAGGCTTGGCATACGCAAAGGCGTGATCAAGCCTCAGGAAACCCCCTGTTCCCGAGCATCTACCCCCAAAACCCAGAGTCTGTTTTATGCTCTCACCTACACCTCTGACTTTACCGGGGGCTCTCCCCCATAACCGTTTCTCTCGGAGAAGGAGTTAACTTGCAGCTCCAGTTGATAAAATTCCTGGGCGTGACAAGAGTGTTTCAGCTTACGGACTCCTCTGAAGGTTATCTAGCCTGCCTGTATAGGTTCGTCCGGCCAAATGTGATTATTTACAGCCTCCCAACAGCGAGAGGCACGAGATGTTTTAGACTTACTAAAGGCAGATTCTTTTGGGAAGTTAGAATTTATTAGCATAGTGGGTTGATTAGGAATTGTATTGGTGAAGGGTTTTTCATTTGTTGTGCCAATAATTGCTTCTAATTCCCTGCCCTTATAATGAATATAACTAGCATATAAGAGAAATAAGTATTAACCTTTAAGATTAATCATGTTAACCTTGGGTTAAATAAATTCCTTTCTTGATTGTAACTCATTACCCCTTTACTCTATAGGAATGTACCTTTATCTGGAGGGTGGTGCCTGGTTTAAGAAAAAATACCCTTGGAAAAAATGAGTGTTTTGGTTATCAGAAAGAGAGGGTCATGAAGTGTCAGCAGGCCTCATGGCCAGAAGATGATGTAAAACCCCTAAGACCTTTTTTTATGTAAAGCACCTGATTTTGATAAAGGTCAGGACTGCTGACCCCCATGTGACTCTGTATTCATCCCTATGTGTAAAAAAGGTATATAAGCAAACCTGAAAATAAAGAAAGGGGGATCAGTTTCTGGAAAGGCTGATTCCCCCCGTGTCATTCTTTCTTTCCTCTTCTGGCTGAATTTCCATCTGGGGAGTGGGTCCTCACCAAGCCTACTAATTATGCCTGGGCTTCTAAGATCGGACCGGGGAGGCCTCAGTGCCTCCTCTCCTTCGGGAGAAGGGAAAGACGCCTGTGGCCTACGAAGGTGGTGATTGGTATTCCACATAAATCAAGTTATTCAGCCTTCTTTTCTCCATCTAAATTTTCCTACTATCCGATTATTTCCTAATCTAATCTTATATTTCTCAATAAGTGTTTTTCTCGCCGACTCCGTCTCCACCTTCGAATCACCCTGGATCCACCGGGGCTGGACCCCGGCAGGACACTCTCGACTGTGTGCACTTGTTTTGTGTAACAGACCCTCTGCTCGCATTCGGCACTATTCTCCATGGCGAGCAGTCATTTCTTGTTAGTTTTTCCGGTTGGAATCCCGGAAAGCCTGCAAGCCCTGGCATGTAGTTTTCGTCTTTAGGAAAGCCGTATTTCATTTATTTTTATCACTTTGTGTAATTGTCTCAAAAACTAAAAAGAACTTATAAAAGATAGAAAGGAGAGTCACCATTCTTTAATATGTTTCATTTTGATATAAATAACTGTAACTGAATTCTTAAATAAACTTGGTTCTTTGCATGAATAGGAGTCATTTATAACATTAAGAATCTTTCCACTTTCAGGTCCCTAAGTGATTTTCATTTGCTTGGCTGTTTGCTTTTTTAGTCATGCAGAAATATTGCATATGATCAAATGCCTTTTTGAGCTCTATCAGAATGATCACATATGAATATGTGGGCCACATTGGGGGTTTCAAATATTCCTGGTCTTGTGTGGCTGGGACCATATCTACGCTGTCAGATCACCCATCTTTTTCTACACAGTTATTAATATGTGTTTAAATCCATATGGAAACATATATATGTGTAGTTTTAAACCCACTGGCTTTGACTGTGGGTGCTTTAATCGGGCATTTCAGATCTATATGTGCGAATTTATTATTATTTATATTTTATTTCACTTACTCTCCACATGAAATTATTAAATTCATCCTATTATTTTCTTTAGATGTGTCTTATAATTTGGTACATTCTTTAGAAGAAATTGTTAGCCCATTTCCTTCAATTCTTTTTTGCTTTACTATGAAACCAGTGAACATTTTACATTTGCCTCTGAATACTCTGTTAAATGTATTTTGTATGGGTTTTTTGTAGATTTTCTTGTTTTTTTCTTTTTAAAATAGATATTATATAAATTTTAGAAAATGGATGATTCAAGTGATTTCTACTCTTGTTTTACAAATGAGTCCCAGAATTAATATTATTTGCATTTCGAGTCTCTGTTACTGTGTAACAGACTTGTCGATTTACATACCACGTGATGATTCTGTGGGCTGACTGAACTCCCTAGGTACTCCTCTGCTCCACTTGATGCTAGCTGGAGTAAGTTGTTGTTCAGTCACTAAGTCATGTCTGGCTGGAGTTAAGAGTCATCCGGAAAACCATTTGCAGTGTCCTGTGTGACCACATTCTCTGCCAGGCGATGCTATCCCTTCTAGTTTCAGGAGAAACTTCTTCCATGAGGGCCAAGAACCATGCACACAAATTTCCATAGCAGCACATATAGCAGCAGTAACTGGAGACAACTTAAATACCTGATTAAGGAGAGTGGGCAAATAGTGTTTCTTCACAATGCAAAATTAAATAACAGTGTAAGTGAGTGAATTACAAAAGCATGCCGAAACATGCATTCGTGCATGAGTCTTTATAATGTAGTCTGAGTGAAAAGCAAGTCCCAGATCATGCTATCAAGTGTGTGTGCGTGTGTGTGTGTGTGTGTGTGTGTGTATGCTGCGCTTAGTCACTCAATCGTGTCTCTTTGTGACCCCATGGTCTGGTAGCCCACCAGGCTTCTCTGTCCATGGAATTCTCCAAGCCAGAATACTGGAGTAGGTTTTCATGCCCTCCTCCAGGGGATCTTATATATATATATATATATACATTTCAAAAATGAAGCTTGGAGATAAAGTCAACTTTGTAAGTAAGGGAACGGTGGACTCATCATCAGGATAGAGGTTAACCGGCTGAGTCGAGGAGCCAGGGTGATATAGATTAGGAGTCTCTCGGCAGCTGTATATTATTGGTAATATCCCAATAGCTGAATTGAGCAGAGGGCTCGCTACATTATTAAATCAGTTGATGACTTAATTAAGCTCAAAGAAAGTCATGAATCATGGGCCAAGGAGGCTCTTGTGTCACCCTAATGGAGGCCTGATGGGTTTCCCCTCGCATACTTTCCACAAAACTTTGCTGCAGCTGTTCCTGTAGAAACCAGCTGCGCTCGCTCATCTCCCCCTTCCCACGGGCACACCCCGCCGCCCCGCAGCTGGCCTCCAATGCGCTCTGATGCATGGACCGTGTGCAGCACCTCTGGACCAAGCAGGGTGGGAGCCTGTGAGACGGAGGCCTCACTTGTCCACTTCACACGGTTCTCTGCACCCCTGGCAGGAGCTGAGCTCTGCTTGTTTGCGTGGTGATCAGCTCACCAATACACCCGTGACTGAACCTCACTGTTCAGTTTCTACGGGCTTCCCTGGAGGCTCAGACCGTAAAGAATCTGCCCACAATGCGGGAGAACTGGGTTTGATCCCTGGGTGGGGAAGAACCCCTGGAGTAAGGCAATGGCTACTCACCCCAGTATTCCTGCCTGGAGAGTTCCAGGGACAGAGGAGCCTGGCAGCTTGCACAGCTCATGGGGTCATAGAGTTGGACACGGCTAAGTGACTAACACTTTTAGTTTCTGCCATCTGGAAACCCCAGCACACAAGCTCTCCTTTTAGGCTCTGTGTTCAGGAGGAAAATAGGATAAAACAGGTCAAATTACGAATTATTATTAATCCAATCATAAACATTTCAGGGACACTTTTTTCTACACTTCTTTGCATCATAGAATATTTTTCATGTAATGGTGCTCAGTCACTCAGTTGTGTCCAGCTCTTTGAGACCCCATGAACTATAGCCTGCCAGGCTCCTCTGTCCATGGAATTTTCCATGCAAAAATAATAGATCTGGTTGCTATTTCTTCTTCCGGGAGATCCTCCTGACCCAGGGATCAGACTCACTTCTCTTGCATCTCCTGTGATGCAGGCTGATTCCTTATCATCATACCACCTGGGAAAGCCATTTTTATATTATTCAGTAAGTAATAAACTTCATGTACTTAAAGTGCATAATTTGATGAGTTTTGGTGCATGAATAGAACAGCAAAGCCATCGTCAGTCTGGACAGAGGAACCTTCAGAAGGTTTCTTGTGCCTCTTAGCCTATATCCTCCCTTCACCCTCATCCAGGAGCTACTCATCTGCCTTTCATTACAGATCAGCTTCCATTCTCTAAATGTTACCTCAGTGAGTTTGCACAACATGTCCCCTTGTTTTGGAGGTGGAGAAAGGCTGACTCTGTCACCAGCACAGTTTTGGGGAGATGCATCCCCACCCTTCTGAGTATCAATAGCTAATTCTTTTTACTGCAGAATAGTCTCCCCTTGTAAAGGGTGCTGTTTATCCTTCCATCTGATGATGGATGTTCCGACTGTTTCCAGTTGTGCTGTGCTTAGTTGGTCAGTTGTGTCCGCCTCTTTGCAACTCCATGGACTATAGTCCGCCAGGCTCCTCTGTCCATGGGGATTCTCCAGGCAAGAATACCGGAGTGGGTTGTATGCCCTCCTCCAGGAGATCCTCCCAACCCAGAGTTTGAACCCAGGTCTCTCAGGGTAGGCGGATTCTTTACCAAGTGAGCCACCAGGGAAGCCCAAAACAGCTGGAGTGGGTAGCCTATCCCTTCTCCAGGGGATCTTCCTGACCCAGGAATCAAACCGTGGTCTCCGGCATTGCAGGCAGATTCTTTACCTGCTTTAACTACCAGGGAACCTGTTTCCAGTTATGAGTATACAGAATAAAGCTGTTATAAATGCAGTAAGTTCTCTCCACAGGAATGTTCCAGGTGAAAAAGGCCTGCGTTCACATTCAAACGCCCGACGACGTAAGTTAGTGCGCGTGTGCGGTCTACATTGTCACGTGCTCGCGTCCTCTACCGGTGGCTGTACTAGTGGTGAAGAATGTGCCAGCCAGCGCAGGAGATGCGAGAGATACGGGTTCAGTCCCTGGGTTGGGAAGGTCCCCTGGAGGAGGAAAGGGCAACCCTCTCCAGGATCCATGCCTGGAGAATCCCATGGACAGAGCAGCCTGGTGGATCCCAATCCGTAGGGTTGCAGAGAGTCAGACATGACCGAACACGCACGCCAAGCTGCGCAGTGGTGTGCAGAGTAGGGAAGTAGAGCTCTGCCGTCTCCCGCCTCCTCTCCCTCCTCAGCCAGCAGCTCATCTCGCTGCTCACCCGATGCCAGCCCCTGTGTGCCAGCTGTGGTACTGCACTGCTGAAATTTTCAAAGTACTGAAAAAGCGAGAGCGTTCCCGAAAAGCATCTATTTCTGCTTTATTGACTATGCCAAAGCCTTTGTGTGGATCACAATAAACTGTGGAAAATTCTGAAAGAGATGGAAATACCAGACCACCTACCTGCCTCTTGAGAAACCTGTATGCAGGTCAGGAAGCAACAGTTAGAACTGGACATGGAACAACGGACTGGTTCCAAACTGGTAAAGGAGTACGTCAAGGCTGTATATTGTCACCCTGCTTATTTAACTTTCATGCAGAGTACATCATGTGAAATACCGGACTGGAAGAAGCACAAGCTGGAATCAAGATTGCTGGGAGAAGTATTGATAACCTCAAATATTCAGATGACACCACCCTTATGGCAGAAAGTGAAGAGGAACTAAAGAGCCTCTTGATGAAAGTGAAAGAGGAGAGTGAAAAAGTTGGCTTAAAGATCAACATTCAGAAAACGAAGATCATGGCATCTGGTCCCATCACTTCATGGGAAATAGATGGGGAAACAGTGTCAGACTTTATTTCTGGGGGCTCCAAAATCACTGCAGATGGCGACTGCAGCCATGAAATTAAAAGACACTTAACTCCTTGAAGTTATGACCAACCTAAACAGCATATTAAAAAGCAGAGACATTACTTTGTCAACAAAGGTCCATCTAGTCAAGGCTATGGTTTTTCCAATAGTCATGTATGGATGTGAGAGTTGGGCTATAAAGAAAGCTGAGTGCCCAAGAATTGATCCTTTTGAACTATGGTGTTGGAGAAGACTCTTGAGAGTCCCTTGGACTGCAAGGAGATCCAGCCAGTCTATCCTAAAGGAAATCAGCCTGGGTGTTCATTGGAAGGACTGACGTTGAAGCTGAAACTCCAATACTTTGGCCTCTTGATGCAGAGAGCTGACTCATTTGAAGAGACCCCGATGCTGGGAAAGATTGAGGGCAGGAGGAGAGAGGCATGACAGAGGATGAAATGGTTGGATGGCATCACTGACTCAATGGACATGAGTTTGGGTAAACTCCCGGAGTTCATGATTAACAGGGAGCCCTGTATGCTATGGTTCATGGCGTTGCAGAGTCGGACACGGCTGAGCGACTGAACTGAACTGTAAGATTAAAAAGCTAAAGGTACTTTAATCTCATTATTCATTCTTCCCAGACTCTTTCAACTCATCCCATTCCTCTGGGACCCTTGAGTCTTTTCAACTGAATTTCTTTACTCTTGACCTTTTTTTCATTACTCGAGTCAATGTTTCTACTTGTTTTCTATTTCTTGGTGTTTCACTTGGATCTTCTCTTTAAAAATCTTTCTTTTGAAAGTTTCATATGGAAGAAGTACTGTATGTTTGTTGTAGAGTTGAGATGATGCAAATAAGTGTAAAGAAAAAAATAATAATTGTGTTCTTGCCTTTCAGGTAAATCAGGTTAATAACCTAGTGGTTTTGTAGGCAGCAGTTTACATATTTTCTTCTAGAGGTCACAGCAGTACATCTGGTCTAATAGCTCTTCATAATAGATGGCTTCTATTTTATCCAGTTGCTAAGTCGAGTCCGAATATCTGCAACCTGGTGGGCTGCATCATGTCAGGCTTCCCCGTCCTTCACCAGCTCCTGGAATTTGCTCAAACTCAGGTCCATTGAGTTCTTCTTGTTCAGTCACTCAGTCGCGTACGACTTTTTGTGACCCATAGACTGCAGCACATCAGGCTTCCTGTCTATCACCATCTCCCGGAGCTTGCTCAAACTCATCTCCATTGAGTCAGTGATGCCAGCCAACCATCTCATCCTCTGTCGTCCCCTTCTCCTCCTGCCTCCAATCTTTCCAGCATCTATTTTGCTCTCTCCTTAATCTTGGCACGGGTCTGATTATTTTAATGAGTAGCATGTGGCAGAAACAAGGCAGCTTGACTCCTAAGGTTTGAAAATGAGGCACTGTGATTTCCTCAGCATTCTCTCTCTCTGCCTCTCTTTTTCTCTCTCACTTCAAAATCCATCCACATGGAGGAAAGAAGGAAAGGAAAAAGTCAGCCAGTATCCAGAAGCCAGCAGGAACCTCTAGGCATGTGAACAAATGATAATGATTTAGAAGATTCTAGACCCAGCCCGCAAGTCTCCAGCTGAGGCTCTGAATATCATGGAACAGAGAGAAGCCATCCAGTTCTGCTGAGTCCAGTTCCTCAATCTGTGAATCCCTGAGTGTGATAAACGGTTATTTTATGTCACTATTTTTGGTGTGGTTTGAGAGACAGAAATTTGTTATTTAGTTTGGCCTTTTGTTTTCTTTTAACTAAAGTTATACTTGCAACCCACTCCAGTGTTCTTGCCTGGAGAATCCCAGGGACAAGGGAGCCTGGTGGGCTGCCATCTATGGGGTCGCACAGAGCTGGACAAGACCGAAGCACTTTAGCACCAGCACCATACCACTCTACAGTTCCCCTCCGCGCCAAACAAAATATCAAAAAACAACATGGATGCAATTCTAACTTAAAACCACAGCGGGTACCATTTTCATAGTCTCCTTGGATCATCATCATATGACTTGTGCTCCCTGTAGGCATAACTGATAACCTTACATCTCTTCACTGTGGATTTTTTTTCCTTCCTTATATTTTTTTCTCTTCATTTTTTTTCTTACTTTTTAAATTATGAAAGTATGATAATACATTTACAGAACTTGGAAAAAACAGAACAAAGTTACAGATAGTTCAACTATATGTTGCAATGATTTTTAAGTAGATAAATTGAGATTTTTTTAGTTGGAATTTTAATATTAAACTCTCAAAAATTAATAGAATGAATACAGAGAAAAGTAGAAGGATACAGCAGACCTGAAAGGTAGACCATGAACCAATTCAACATAATTAAGACTCATACAATTTTCACACAACAGTAGAATACAAACTTTAATCAAGTTCCCATAGAGTATAAACTAAGAGGCACTGGGATATATCTGGGAACATAAAACAAGGCACGAAAATGTCAGGGTCTAAAGGTATTGCAGGAAAACCTCATAACCCGCATCTCTCCGTCATGGGTGATTTTCTTCTTTACTTTTATTCTATGCTCATATAGCAGATGAAAATATGTTATGAGGAGTGGCGATTGTGTAATTCTCCATTGTATAAAATCAGGATCATACTTTCGATATAAACTTTTTTTTTGTTTTATTCTCATTGCCTTGTGTAGTTCTGGGACTGATACTATTTAATACATAATTTCATCCTGGACTTATAAAAGCATAAGGCAGAGAGTGCTGTTACTGAAGGCATTCTCTGAACAAATTTATTTGGGAAGAACTACAATGCTGATATTTGAAATTGTCGAGATGTCTAAAACAGTAAGGACAGACCCATAGGAAAAATGATTGAAATATTGTTGATAGAATTAGTGCCAGTGGGTCAAAGGTACTATTTAAACAGCAAATAAACTCCCAAGTGACAGGACTGATCAAATCAAAGAGCAAGTGGCCATATGAGTAAGTCCCTCCCATACAAGCTCATGGTCCGATGAATAGTAAGAGAGGGTGACCACCACACCTGTCGGACAAGAGGAGAAAAGGGGAACTGAAATAGGAAACTGGAAGAAGAACCACACCTTCTTTGAGCCTCATCAGCCACTGAATGCTGTAACCATCACGTCCACGTATTGGCATATTCATTAGGCCTATTATTGGGTAGAGGAGAAATTGGTGCCAATGTTGGGGCAATGCTCCTGCCAACAGAGATGTGGAACCAAGTTAGCTATGGAAACATGTGAGAGCTCCCTGCACCTCTATCGGATGGTTTGCGTACTATCATGAGGAACAAAATCGGGTTCAGAAACTTAAATACGCTCAGGTCAGTTCAGTTCAGTCGCTCAGTCGTGTCCGACTCTTTGCGACCCCATGAATCACAGCACGCCAGGCCTCCCTGTCCATCACCAACTCCCAGAGGTCACTCAGACTCACGTCCATTGAGTCAGTGATGCCATCCAGCCATCTCATCCTCTGTCATCCCCTTCTCCTCCTGCCCCCAATCCCTCCCAGCATGAGGGTCTTTTCCAATGAGTCAACTCTTCGCATGAGGTGGCCAAAGTACTGGAGCTTTAGTTTTAGCATCATTCCTTCCAAAGAAATCCCAGGGTTGATCTCCTTCAGAATGGACTGGTTGGATCTCCATTTTCTCCAATAGCTAAACAATACAACCCACACAGAATTTAGAGAACTATAGGTGTAGCCAATGCTCTGGTAAAGTTCAACTGTTTTGAGTGTGCGAGCAAAACTTGGAAACGTAGATACCAAAACTGAGAAGCCATTCTGTGTCCCTTCAACATCTTTCCTTTCAAAATGAATTTTTAAGTTTAAATGTGTTAGTAGCACAAAATATTTTCCATGATATATGTCAGTGATACTGGAGCTCACTTCATCAGTTGACAGGGGAACTGAGTTCTTCACTCGTTCATTTATTTAAGAACTATTTGGTGTTAATAGGTTCTAGATGCGGGGAGCATATATGCAAAATATTAAAAAAAAAAAAAAACCCAAAGACCCCACTGTCTTTTTATCAACAAACTTTGGTTTAAATGATGGTTTGGAAGAAGTTTGGAGGCAGATAGTTCCATGAACTTTTTAGGGCTCAGAAAGATCCTGCCGAAGACTCTGACTGACAAAGGAAAGGTTCAGTCATTTTCCTGGTGATAAAGCCTTTGCAGACGCATGCGCTCAGTCACGCAGTTGTGTCTGACTCTTCGTGGCCCGGCGGACTGTAGCCTGCCAGGCTCCTCCGCCCATGAAATTTTCCAGGCAAGAATATTGGATCGGGTTGCCATTTCCTACTCCAGGAAATCTTCAAGACTCGTGTCTCCTACATTGGCAGGGGAATTCTTTGTCACTTGGCCACCCCTTTAGCCTTTTAGAAATCTCAAATTGATATTTGAATGTGCATTAAAGTCACAAACACTGCCAGAGGTGAACTCATTGAGTTGAGGATAAAGGATATACATAATATGACATGATTTAACTCCTGAGTCTTGAAAACTGTAAATATTTATTGAATTAGGCTCCTCTTTCCTGGCCAAGCAATTTATAATGTTTATAACTTGCTAAAATATGACTTTAAGAATTTACTTATTTGTTGCCAAGAATAAGAAAATTTGAAATTGATCAGATAGCAAGGAGAAGACTCATAGCTCTTTTTAAAGCACTCCATAATTTCAATTTTTTAAATCTAATCCAAACCTCAGCATTATTTTTATTTACTTAGTTTAGCTTTATGCAGACATAATTTTTATTCATTGTTTTCTTTGTGCAATTTGTATTTGTTTCCTTTATTTTCATTTAAAAAGTATGAGACCTACTTTATATAATTTTTTTTTTCACTTAAGGACTCAAAATTAAACCACTCAAATGAGGTGAAAATTTAGAAACATCATGTAATTTCCTCTAGTTTCTAACATATGTGTGTATATGTTGCTGTGCTTTGCTTCATCACTCAGTCATGTCCAACTCTTTGTGACCCCATAGATTCTCCAGGCAAGAACACTGGAGTGGGTTGCCATGCCCTCCTCCAGGGAATCTTCCCAACCCAGAGGCCAAACCCAGATCTCCTGCAATGCAGGTGGATTGTTTACCATCTGAGCCACCAAGGAAGCCCATATATATGTTACATATATAGCTAAAGTTTGAACTCATTTCTGTTAAAGAATTTGTTTTATTATTTGTACAACAGGCTGAATTAAAGTTCCTTTTTAAATAATGTGAAAGAAAGATGTCTGACTCAGTTGAATCCAGTGCTCCATTTAGTGATAAACCTCATGCTGGATATGGATATAATAGACACAGAGAAGAAAGAGTCAGTGATAGAAGTTCTTCTGACGCCTATGTACTGTCTCAAGCCTTCCCAGCAGGTGCTAGTGATAAACAATCTGCCTGCCAGTGCAGGAGACATGAGATGTGGGTTTGATCCCTGGGTTGGGAAGATCCCCTGGAGGAAGGGATGGCAATCCACTCCAGTATTCTTGCCTGGAGAATCGCCGTGGACAGAGGAGCCTGGTTGGCTACTGTCCATGGGGTCACAAAGAGTTGAACACAACTGAAGTGACTTGGCATAGCACAGCACAGCCAAGGTTAGTGAAGCTTAGGACCTTTGTTTAGTGAACCAGCTGCACTCACTAAGTAGCTATTCTTCTAAGCATTGCTTTAGACCCAATATCTAAGAACCTGTGCAGGAAATTTTCACTGTGAGCTGGGTTTTCCCTTTGCATTTACAAGAGACCTTGGACAGATCTCACCATCGTGCCTCATGCTGAAAACAAGCAGTTGAGTTAACAGATGAAAGACTGTCTTCTTTCTGTGTAGGCAATCTCTTATTTCCTAGTTCTTTTCGGTTTAAAATTCATGCTACAGACTCAAGCCACAAGCGATATTTTGCTTTTGTCCCATCAGGCATTGATACTGCTTCTGAGATATACAAAGAAACGGGTCCTAATGCATCTAGGTTGGAAGCAGGTAAAAGTGCTGGTGATAAAAATGTGTTAATAAAAAAAGAGAGAGAATGTGTGTTTCTGTTTATTTGCTTGCATTTGTTACCTGACTGAAACAACAATGTGTCAGAAACCTAGCAGAAATTGGGCAATAGTCATCACAAAAAAAAAAAAAAAAAGGCGTTGCTTTCAAGGCTGCACTCAGCCTTAAACAGAAGGGGAGTTTTCCCCACTCAGCAGGGGAAACAAAAATTGCACATTCATGTCAGTCTTGAGGGGCCTCTGAGATGGTTTCAGACTTAATATTTCTACCTCTGACTCAACATTATACTCAATTAATCTGCCCTTGTCCAGAAGTAGAGAGAGATCTTAAAGACAGTCTTATTCTTTCTTGCTATGAGGACTTTTCTCCTTGGAGAGCATGGCACACAAATTGCAAGATTAAACCTCTTTTATTTTGGGTCTGAAACCTCAGTTAATACAGCAAGACCTGGTAATGTCTTACAGGGGAAAACAGATAGAGTGAGGTCAGGAAACGTAAATTATAGTGATCAAAATGTGCATTCACAGCTGGTCCACAGGGCTGGGTGACGACAGTTTTCATGGGTGAGAGAACGTTCCACAAAGAGTGATGTCTGATAGGTCCAGTGCTGCTGTGGTCCAGCAAAAGAATAACAAGATTGAGGTTGGTAAAAAATATCAACAATTTCAAACACTCCTGGCCCTAGGATCAGTCTCAGAATTCTCCAGTGTCCCAGCCAACTTAGTTTTCTCTGCAGTTTGACCATGCTGGGTAAGTGCTTCTGTAAAAGATATGTGTGAGTTAGGAAGTGACCTTTCAAAGTAGAAAATTCAATGAAATTCTGCCATGATTTTGTATTATCTGCATTCCAGTTTCCACAAAATGGTGAGAATCAATGTATCAAATATCTAGTTGCCACACAATGTGAGATAGTCACAACTCTCAGGGTTTTATCCCAGAAAAACATAGAAATTCTTGCAAAGGCTGTGCACATTTCATTCAAACTAATATATGAAGAACATGTGAATTCTATTGTGAATAAGTGAATGCCATCCATGCTTCTACGCCTAAAGGCAATGTTTTCTTTTGCAAATGTACCAGTGCCTTAATTGTGTTTGCCTGTGGATTTCCTCCGGTGGTCAGTATTAGAAATATTCTATGGAAGTGATCCACTCTCTTTCTGCTTTCTCACCTTCCAAACTCACTAAAACTGACCCATCTTAATAGACACTCAATAAATGTTATCTCCCTTGCTCATTATTAGCTGATAGCGAGGTTTTCACATAAAGAGAGGGGGAAATTATCATCAAGTCCCTTAGGGCAGGTTGAGTCCTGAGACATGAACTCAAAAACTGCTGCAATAATCTCTGAGTCAGTTTTCACATCCACAGTCAAGTCTGTACCATCAAGACTAAGAGCTTTAATTCAAAGACACAAAAACTAAATAAAGCTCAAATGTTTGTCAAATTACTAAAATTTTTTTCTCCAAATGTAACAAAAAGTGTGAACAAGCTGAATGATAGAACAACTGTGCTTGAAATTCACATATTTCTCATGTAAAATAATCACATAGAATTATTTTGTAATTGTCATGGAGGAAGGAAAATCCAGAAAGCTTAAATATATCATTAGTCAACAAGTTAGTAGGCTTGAAAGCAAGACAGATAAACTTTTTCAGCACACAGATTTTTAGATTCCTGACCAGGAATGGAACCCCATCCTCTGTGGTGAGAGTGTGAGGTCTTAACCACTGAACCACCAGGAAAGGCCCTGACAAGTCCGTTTCTTTCTCTCTCTCTTTTTTCTTTCCTGTGAAATTGAGTGAAACCAAGACAATACTATTGGGATCATATTATTTATGGTTAGAGCACAAATAAATTGCATTTAGAGCAGACAAAATAGTTCTGATAGCTGAAAAGCTTGTCTGAGAACTCTGTCCAATGTAAGCCTTTAAACAAAGACCCTGTAGAAGGATATACTGATAGGGCCCCTATCAGAAAGATAATCTGGAGTTGAGCTCTGTTCAAAAGGTGAGAAAATGTATATGGGATCCCAATACCTAACTAAGCTTTCACACTCATTTACACACTGTAAATATGGTGGAGATTATGTTCTCTTAACTGCTTGTGTTCACTCTAACAGCCCAATCCAGGAATGGTCACGCATACTTGTCCTTGGAACACTTTGACATATGGATTTTAATTGTGTTTAAACTAGTTCTTCTTACAAGCTATTTCACTAACCTGTCCAAGCTTATTATGTTATGTTTTCTTTTCTGTGTTTTTTTTTCCCCTAAAGTACTTACTTATTTTATTTTTCTATTTCTTATTGCAAATTTCATCTCGATCCAATAACTTGAAGACTGTGTCTCTTTCTCTGTAGGATGTACTTACTGTGGATGTGTTTGCTCTTACTGATTTTTCCATACAATGAAAGTGGTTTTAAAAAACTCTACAATCCACAAAACGGAGTTCAACATCTGAACTCACAATATTTAATACCATGGTGAACTCAGGTCCAGGTCCCTTGGGGGCAAAAGGGAGCTGGAGGAATGTTCGCTTTTGATAGAGAACTGGGCCCCTACCCTGTGGGTGTTTGGATGCTGGTGAACTTGGGGCAACAGATGACCCGTGTGGCTGTTCTCTGAGTGGCTCCCAAGGCACGCCCTTTGCATCCCGCCCAGTGAGCTTAGCTATCCCAGTTTTCCAAGAGTTAGTTAAATATCTGAATAAACGTTGGAGCAATCTAATTGAGGTACATGGCGGGGGGAGCCAAATATAATAACTTTATAAAGTGTAAATGAAATATTTAAAATACAACTGCACTGAGAACACACTAGATTCAGCGTGATTGTAAAGGTCAGAACACCAATGGTGTCTTAAAAGAGTTGATGTAAACTGTACCTCAGTAAACATTTCTGTACCCCATGCATCAGGGCAAAATAGAGACATGTTTAAACTAAGAATGTGTCATAAAATTTTTCCAAAGGAATTACAGAAAGGATGAATTTTAAGAAAACTGAACAAAAATAAAGAAGGAAGAATATGAAAAGGAAAGATAAATAAACAAATATATTTTTGGCAAATCCAAATTAGTATTATATTGGGTAAAAAATATACTGATAAAATTATTTCTCAACATTTTTTTGAGAGATGAAAATAAAATACTCTACAGCAATGGCATGGAAAATTGAGAAGGCTTTTGGAGTTGCATCTTTCTGTTTATCAACTACCAGTTAGGAAGAGATATGCTATGTTTATATACTAATATTGATTAACTTTAGCCATAGACACATAAGTACACTAAATACCTAAGGTTACCTAAAATATAAACAATTCATGGCTTTAAACTTACATTTGGAAAAAATAAGGGATTGTAGATAGATAGACAATAGATAGATAATAGATGATGGATAGATACATGAATGGAATCAACAGATATGAAAAAAGAAGCAAGAAACTGTAGAGATAGATAAGATGGTGGAAAAATGTTCTCAGTGTAACTGAAAGTGGGAGTTTCCCACCCACTTGCTCACAGATCCCTTTATTGTTTTTACAGCCTCCACCTCCGTCTCTCCATTCATACCACACTCTACCTCTCATCCAAGGCCAGCCCTGAATGATGGCAAGTACACACAAAAATGTGAAACGTGCTCCTGGTCAGAGAGCTCTGAGGTGTGTCTTCCCTCTTCCCAGGTATCCTGGGAGGACTGAAATGAACCTACCTTCTAGCCAAACTAACCCCACTATTACTTGGTTTCCTTCCCTTCAAAGGTCTGTTCCTGACGACCTGGCCTAAGATAATTCATGACAGTGACAAATTTAATGAACTGCTTTTTCTTTTAAAATATGAGACTTCCTAGTTAGAAAAAGTATTTAAAATAGATTAAATAAACCCCAAATCCTTCCCCAAACCTGACTTTTCTGGGGCAAATACAAACTGAAAAGAGGTAGGCACATCTACATTAAGAGATGATAAAATAGACTTTAAGCAACACAGAGGTCACAATAGATAAAGACTAGCATTACTCTTGGTAAAATTTCGTTACTCCTGACTCATTTCACTTAAAAGATACAGCATTATTGGGTATGCATGCATCTAACAAAAATTATAAAAGGCAAAACATTATGAGAATTATAAGAAGAAATAGATAAATCACAATAATCTCATAGAAATTGACAGATTAAATAGTCTAACAAATGCTAGACATAGAAATTCTGAGTAGCACACGCAACATTTATGTCATCATGGAATATTGTATATCCTACACTCAATATTTAGAAAATTATGAAAGAATTTATAAAATTAAACACATTGAAGTCAATAAAACTTATCTCAAACTGTTATCAGTTCAATTCAGTCACTCAGTCGTGTCCCACTCTTTGTGACCCCATGAATTGCAGCACACCAGGCCTCCCTGTCCATCACCAACTCCCAGAGTTCACTCAGACTCATGTCCATTGAGTCCGTGATACCATCCAGCCATCTCATCCTCTGTTGTCCCCTTCTCCTCCTGTCCCCAATCCCTCCCAGCATCAGAGTCTTTTCCAATGAGTCAACGCTTCTCATGAAGTGGCCAAAGTACTGGAGTTTCCGCTTTAGCATCATTTCTTCCAAAGAACTTCCAGGGCTGATCTCCTTCAGAATGGACTGATTGGATCTCCTTGCAGTCAAAGGGACTCTCAAGAGTCTTCTCCAACACCACAGTTCAAAAGCAGCAATTCTTCGGTGCTCAGCTTTCTTCACAGTCCAACTCTCACATCCATACATGACCACAGGAAAAACCATAGCCTTGACTAAATGGAGCTTTGTTGATGAAGTAATTTCTCTGCTTTTCAATATGCTATCTAGTTTGGTCATAACTTTTCTTCCAAGGAGTAAGCGTGTTTTACTTCATGGCTGCAGTCACCATCTGCAGTGATTTTGGAGTCCCCCAAAATAAAGTCTGACACTGTTTCCACTGTTTCCCCATCTATTTCCCATGAAGTGATGGGACCAGATGCCATGATCTAGTATATGCCAAAATCAGAAATTAAAGTTAAATCTTCTAATTTGAGTAACTGTTCTTCTTAATGCTATTGTAAGTCTGCACACAAAATAATTGTGTAGCCAATGATGCTAACAAATACTTTATTTTATCTAATGAAGTTAATTCTTGTAAACTGAGTGTATCTGCAAAGAATATCCTGGGATTTGGGGTGTATCATACCTAGGTGAAGCTAGTGGTGAAGAATCCATCTGCCAATGCAGGAAACTTAGAGATGCAATTTCTACCCCTGGGTCGGGAGGATCCCCTGGAGGAGGACATGGCAACCCACTCCAGTATTCTTGCCTGGAGAATCTCATGGACAGAGCCTGGTGGGCTACAGTCCATAGCGTCACAAAGAACTGGGCCTGACTTACATATCTTAGCACACAGCAAATACATGCCCACCTAAACTAACTGCTCTCATCTTTGAGCTGTTAAATTCTATTAAGGTTTACATTGCTTAGGTTAAAAAGGCTAGATATTGTGTTAATATATGTTTACACTTGTGAAGAATAGCCACCATTATTCTCTAAGCCATATTGCTTGGTCAGATTCTTTATTACATACAAATATAATTGCTTCTGTGTCAAAGAGCTTAAATTTAGATTTCAAGGATACCATGTAATATCCACATACTTCTCTTGTGCGTGCCTTTCCTCGGAAATCTTGCCTTTCCTCTGACTTTGAATGCCTCTCTACACCAAGGAAGCCCTCTCCCGTCTGCTGAAATCGCTCTGCAGTATTCCAGACACCTCATCCCTGTTTTGTTTGGACATCTGGCAGACATTTTGGGACAGGCAGGTTCAAATATGAACTATTGAGCCCCCAGCCACACTCCCCCTGCCCAGACTTGTTTTCTGGTCCCATTTTCAACAGATGGCAATTCCAACCTAGAGGTTCTCAGACCAGAGGACTTGGGCACATCTTTGACTCCCCTGGTGGCTCAAGCAGAAGAGAATCTTCCTACAATGCAGGAGACCTGGGTTGGGAAGATCCCCTGGAAAAGGGAATGGCAACCCACTCAGGTATTCTTGCCTGGAGAATCCCATGGACAGAGGAGCCTGACAGGCTACAGTCCATGGGTCGCAAAGAGGTGGACACGACTTTGTGATTGGATAGCAGTCATGGTCTTGCCTGGTGCTTATTTTCTTTCTCCTTCTTCTAAAAGATGAAATCAACATTCGGTCTTAAAGAAGTACAGGCCAGTCCAAGTGTATACTCCTAGCACTGATGGAGACGATGCGCCAGCTTTAGCTGAAACCAGGTGACTCTCCACACATCCTCTGCAGTCTTGATGATGAAGGTAACTGATGCTGTCTGAGTGACTCGAGCCTGTGAGAGAACCTGCCCTACTCACGGGGAAAACCTCTGATGACATGACATTACATGGCCCCTTCTTTGATTTGGTGCAGTGACTAATTTGTCAATTGCCATTTGAATTTTATTAATAAAATATTTCAGTAATACCCTTTTTGGACTAAATTAATAGAAGCATTTTTTTCATCTAATCCCACAGTGAGATTTAATAGAGCATACCCTACAAATACATTCATTTACAGATCCTTTGTTTAAGCAGAGTGATATCTAGACAGGCTTTTCACAAAGCAATTATTAAATGTAGTAACTTAATTACTGAAGCCTCTGGAAGGAATGGCATTAATGGACCCTGTGCCGTATCAGTAGATACAGAGCGGGATATGTGATACACAGATTGAATCACAATGGGAGCTTGGAAAGAAGCAGAAGGAGACAGCTATATATCTTCTGGGCTTCTTTTTAAATCTCTATTTTTCATTTCAGAGTTTCTCATTCCCTTAGGTGCAGTATGAACTTAAAAGCAACCTAGATTCTTCACAGGACTTTTAGAGTATATGATAGATCAATAATTTGTTGGTTTGTTTATGAAATATGCCAACTTACGAGGACAGAGTCATTTTTAAGAGGGAGCCAAGATCAATATATATGTGCATAGATTTATGGGTGTTTTTGTTACAATCAGAATAAGTCTGTTTAAAGAATTCAAAACGGCAAGCCAGGCTATTTTCAGGGTGATCTATTGGCTCACGGGTGCCACTTTAATTCCAGAGACTAAAAATACCACGTCGGAGACTTTTATTCTGATAAACACTCCTTGAACATAATTAATTTTAACAGCCAGGGTTTAAAATTGCAGACAAATAGCAACCCAGCTGTAGCTTAACCGCATAATCGCTAGAATCCACTCCCTTTCTTGGGAATGTCAAATATTTGTTCACACCAATGAATTTTAGAGGCACAGCCTTCTGAAATTTTCATACTGTGTTTTTCCCTTCAGAGGATTAAAGAAAGGAAACTGAGAATTACGGCCTTAAATATGTCATGAGTTAAATATTAAACCAAGTGTGTGTTACCCTGTGACCAGCAGTTACACTTTTCTCTACGTGATTGGTCGAATGGTCTCGGCCATGCCAGTCTGAGAAATCAGATTTGGACAAAGAGAAGAGAGAAAGAGATGTCTTCCTTCTGTTTATTCATTTCAATGATACGTTCATTACATGGAATGGCTGAACTAAAGCGTCTGGCCTCCCCAACACTGCAGTTGACCAGCCGTGGTGAAGGGCTTCAGGTGGTCAGCTAAGTGACAGAATAGGACAGGAGACATACAGATATGACTGCTGGATTTTCCATCACCTCCCACCGACATGAAGGAGAGACAAGGGTGGCTTGGGGGGGCAGGTTAATGACCCCAAGCTGCAGGATGGAGATGTGGTCGTGATCACCAGGTTACTGGCTGTTCTTAAGCACTTTCATTTGGAATCCTAAGTCTGAACATCACTTAGAAGGTAAATACACTTCACTTCTCTCACCCATCCCCACCCTTGACCCCAATCCCACTCTGTGTTGCCCAGTAATAAGGCAGAGACAGAAGACGAAATGGTAGGACGGCATCACTGACTTCATGGGCGTGAGTTTGAGCACACTCCAGGCGGCAGTGAGGGACAGGGTAGCCTGGCGCGCTGCAGGCAACGTGGCCACAAAGAGTCAGACGAGACCGAGCGAGTGAACAATAGCAATGAGTTGCATTTCACTTTCCACCTGTTAATCATGAACCAAAGAAGAAAGACCATTGAGTTTAATGCATAAAAACTATTATGACTAAAGTTTTGGGCACATATGGGAAATAGTGAGTCAATGTCATCTTCGCCAGAGCAATGCTAAGTAAGCATCTTGGAGGTGAAAAGGAGGCAAAGAGAAGAGGGGATTCAAATACTGCAGAATTAGACAGATGAAAGGAAAAGTCCTCTCCTCTGAGGAACGTACCCAAGAGCTCTATAATTGACACTTAAGAAGACGTCCTGTTTTCACTAAAGCAGCAGCAGCAACAGTCTAGGGTACATTCAGAATGATCTCTGAGCTGGGGATTCTTCTGGAAGCACAGGATAAGGATGATGCACATGGCCTGCTTTCCGAACCCGGGACAAAGTCCTTCAAGACAACACTTGGAGTGTGGTGAAAAGAGATTGGCTTTGGGCTCAAGAAATGAAACCAGCCTTGTGCTTCTTTTTAAATTAGTTTTTCTATTTTAGGCTCATTTTAGGTTTACAGAAAAATTAGGAGAACGGTATAGAAAGATCCCACACCCAGCTCCCCTGTGTTAACGCCGTTCGTGATCACGACGCCTTTGTTAAAATGAATGAACCAGTACTGGGATGTCATTAGTAACTAAACTCTGCTGTATTTAGATTTCCCTGGTTATTACTAACATCCTTTTCCTGCTGCAGAGTCCCGTGCAAGACACCCCGATCCATGAGTTGTCATGAGCTCCTCTTGCAAGTAAGTTTCTGAGACTTTTCTCGGTTTTGATGACCTTGGTGGTTCTGAGGAGTGCTGGTTAGGTATTTGGTAGAGTGATCTTCAACTGGTAATGGTCTGATGTTTCTCTTAAGGCTAGACATAGGTTAGGGCTTCCCTGGTGGCTCAGACTTCAGGGAATTCTCCTGCTACACTGGAAACCCGAGTTTGATCCCTGGGTCCAGAAGATCTCCTGGAGAAAGAAATGGCTATCCACTCCATTGTTCTTGCCTGAAGCATCTCATTGACAGACAAGACTGGCCGACTATGGTCCGTAGGGTTACAAAGAGTCCGACACAACTGAAGCGACTTAGCATGCACAAACTAATGTCATTTTAACATAACTGCCTTTCAAAAGAATCATCTCCAATAAAGCTCACACACTAAGGCACTTCAGCATATGAATTTGAGGGGACTCGATTCAACCCATAACAACGAAAGTGTATGTATGCGTGCTAAGTTGCCTCAGTAGTATCTGACTCTGCAACCTCACAGATTGTAGCCTGCCAGATTCCTCTGTCCATGGGATTCTCCAGGCAAGAATACCAGAATGCATTGCCGAACAGTGAGAGTGAGTATCATAATACATAACCATGAATTAGAAGAATAAAGTCTTTCTTTCTTGATTTAAAACAAGTGAAAGTTATTTAAAAATTAAGTCTCAAGACAGTTCCAACCACAGATAGTTATATTCTTTTACCTGTCATTTCTCTTACAAGCTGCTATAAAAATCATCTGAGTAAATTGTGGGAGGACTCATCAAAGAATAACAGTGCTTAAATCCATCATTATTCCTCAGAATGTACCTCCAGCATTTTGGAGGTGTTCTGTATGGTCTTTTCATTCATAAGGTAGTGAATATATTTTTGATGTGACATTATCTTTGTACACAAGAAATGAAGTCATATCTGAAATGTATTTCCCTTTCATCAGAAGTTGAAGGAATAAGGTTTATTCTTGTGTCAAAGTAATTTTGCACAGCTCTTCACTGTAGGGTTCTGAATAAAATCATGTTTCCTTTGGATAACTTAAAGTCATCATTTTTATTTAGCACATTCATGATAGCAAAAGGTCTATTTTATAGGCTAGAAGAACAAAAGAGTATCGTGAAAATCAACTTTTTAGAATGGATATATTTTTCTTGCAAAGAACAACTGTCCCATGTCCACCAATGGGTGTCATTTAGAGCAACTGCTCACAGATTGTTCTGGGATGTGTGCTGGTCTCAAAGGGCCCTTCAGGTGACCCCCAGGCTAATCTCATGTAGTATTGATGCTCGTAATATGAAAATGTCTATATTTTAGTTTCCAGAATGGATGCTTTATGAATAATGCATAATATTTAATAAAACCAGACACTGCCTCATTAATGTCTCATCAAAAGTAGAATGGATTGTTCCCTTAAATCTGGCAGTTTTGGGTCATGTACTGGATAAGATTGGGTAGGTAGGTATACCTCTTTTTACCCTGCTAAACACATTTATAATCCAGTAAATCTGAGAATTAATTTCTCTAAGGTTTTGATCACTAATTGCATTAAAGTCAAAATAAAAAATTACATGTTTATTAATTCATTCCCTTTGCAATGAGTATTTTTGTTGGCTTGTTACATAAAATGTTTAACTGAAGCCAGTGTGGGAGCTGCAGGAGACTCAGGCTCAATGCCCGGGTGGGAAAGAGTCCCTGGAGGAGGCAGTGACAACGCACTCCAGTATTCCTGCTTGGGAAATCCCACAGATAGAAGGGCCTGGCGGGCTACAGTCCATGGGATCATAAAGAATCAGACACAAATGAATGACTAAGCTCACATGGAAAGACTTTTGCAAAGAGCACACCAAAAAAAAAAAAAGGTAGGAAGATAACAGAGCTCCTGCTTATACCTATTTGCTAAATTGCACTATTTGAGGCTTATCACTATTATTTTTGGGAAAGGATAGTGATCATTTGACATGAAAAAATTTTACCAGAAGAAAACTTAGTTGACCTCTAATGTCAGTCGGCATTCAAATCTCAAATTACCTAAAAAGTGAATCATTTCCATTAGTTACGCTGTATATTACCTGATAAATTATTTGTATCCTCAACAAATATAAAAACTACTGTGAGCTCATAACTTCTCTTAATGACAATCATCAATCAGTTTCATCTAATCCTGGAACTACACACCCTCAGAGTTTAAATTGATCATAAAATTTTGTCACCGGCTTTTAAAAACCATAATTACTTGGTCTTTTCACAAGTTGGCATACATGTCTTTTTAAATCCAAATATGTCTTGCATTTCTCATGTGTGCATTATATTGTTGTTGTTATACTCACTAAGTTGTGTCTGACTCTTTGAAATCACATGGACTATAGCCCACAAGGTTCCTCTGTCTATGGGATTTCCCAGGCAAGAATACTGGAAGGGGTTGCCATTTCCTTCTTCAGGGGATCTTCTGGACACAGGGATCCAACCAAGGTCTCCTGCATTGGCGGGTGGGTTCTTTAAGACTGAATTCCCTGGGAAGCCCATGATTCATATGCTTTTGATGATTTTCCATCCTCCTCCCCTTTTGGCATGTGTTATGGGCATGGTGGGACCAGAGTAGGGAGGAAGCATGTTGAAGGAAGCTAACTGGATGGGGAAGTGGGATTGGATGGGAAGGGCTGGCTAGGGGCTGGGAGAGTAGGCATGAAGGGGACTAGGGGTTGTCCTGAATCTGTGGGCTGGTAG
This sequence comes from Aepyceros melampus, assembly GCA_006408695.1. Classification (NCBI taxonomy): domain Eukaryota; kingdom Metazoa; phylum Chordata; class Mammalia; order Artiodactyla; family Bovidae; genus Aepyceros; species Aepyceros melampus. The sequence continues at coordinate 143,353 of SJXQ01009447.1, read as the reverse complement.
AGTGGGAGGTTGATGAAACACCCTTTAAGAATCATTTACCCTTGGGACTTCCATGGTGGTCTAGTTCTGGGTCTTTGTGCTTCCAATTAGGGGTATGGTGGCAGTGTGGGTTTGATCCTAGCCTGGAAACTAGGGTCCCATGTGCAGTGGGATGGGGTCAAAATAAATAAATAAAATAGCCTATTCCCAAGCTCTACTGAAAAACAAGGTGTGGCTTATCCCCAAATGGGGACAACAGGGTGACTGAGTCATGGCAGCTGACTTGTGAGTTCCAGGCTGAAGTCCAACTGAAGCCCAAGCTGTTTGAACAATGAGCTTCTAGAAACTTCCACGATCTGTGATGATCTTACTTATTCAACCGTTTACCATCTCACCTGAGACAATGGTCAGATTCAGCTGAATCTTCCAAGAGAATGTTCTATTCTACGCCCCACAAAGGATCCTAAGTGTGGCCTGACCTGCCTTTCCTGGTCTTATCCTGCACATCTCACCAACCTCATCCCTCCCCATTCCAAACGCACTCAGCCCTCCCTTTGGGTCCCCATGTGTCCTGGCTCTCAAGCCCACAGCTGCCTGTCACATGCCTTCTTCCCTGTTCTCTACACTGAGGCCAGCGCATCCTCCCTTTAACCTGAGGATAAGGGTTACAGTGTAGTCTGTGGGGTCTCTCCGTGAGGCTTCAGGGGAACTCCTCTCCCTGGCGCTTCTCACGTTTCCCCACAGTTGTCCTACGGTTGTTCCTAGGCTAGGGATTCCTTAAGATCAAAAGATTAATTATAAATTTTACCTTAATTTATCAATTAATTATCAACTGTTACAAATCGTCAATTTTACCTGAATTTCTATTACCAAGACAGATACGCTGTAAAATGTAAATGCTCTAGGAAAGATTGACTTACCCACTGAATTAAGGGAATTATCTTCATAGCCAAGTGGAGAAATGAATGATCTGGGGGTTGTGATAGATAACTTGATGAAAAGAGTGAGAACAGCTATAAATCTGAAATCTAATTCAATCCTCATGGTACATGATGATCAACAAGACGGTCACAGGCAGGAGAGGAAAAGACTGGGCAATGGAAAAGATTAACATTTCCATAAGAACGTCCTAAGCCCCTTCAGTTCAGTTCCATCGCTCAGTCATGTCCAACTCTTTGCAACTCCATGGACTGCAGCATGCCAGGCTTCCCTGTCCATCACTAGCTCCCCGGGCTTGCTCAAACTCATGTCCATTGAGTTGGCGATGTCATCCAATCATCTCATCCTCATCTCATCCCCTTCTCCTCCCGCCTTCAATCTTTCCCAGCATCAGGGTCTTTTCCAGTAAGTCAGCTCTTTGCATCAGGTGGCTAAAGTATTGAAGCTTCAGCTTCAGCATCAGTCCTTCCAATGAACAGAACTGATTTCCTTTATGATTGACTGATTTGATCTCCTTGCAGTCCAAGGGACTCTCAAGAGTCTTCTCCAACATCACAGTTCAAAAGCATCAATTCTTCGGCACTCAGCTTGCCTTATGGTCCAACTTTCACATCCATACATGACTACTGGAAAAACCATAGCTTTGACTAGACAGAACTTTGTTGGCAAAGTAATGTTTCTGCTTTGTAATATACTGTGTATGTTGGTCACAGCTTTTTCTCCAAGGAACAAGCACCCTTTAATTTCATGGCTGCAGTCACCATCTGCAGTGATTTTGGAGCCCAAGAAAAGAAAGTCTGTCATTGTTACCATTCTTTCCCCAATTATCTGCCATGAAGTGATGGGATCAGATGCCATGATCTTAGTTTTCTGAATGTTGAGTTTTAAGCCAACTTTTTCACTCTCCTCTTTCACTTTCATCAAGAGGCTCTTCAGTTCCTCTTCACTTTCTGCCATAAGGGTGGTGTCATCTGCATATCTGAGGTTATTGATATTTCTCCCAGCAATCTTGATTCCAGCTTGTGCTTCCTCCAGCCCAGCGTTTCTCATGATGTACTCTGCATATAAGTTAGATAAGCAGAGTGACAATATACAGCCTTGTTGTACTCCTTTCCCAATTTGGAACCAGTCTGTTGTTCCATTTCCTGTTCTAACTGTTGCTTCTTGACCTACAGACAGATTTCTCAAGAGACAGGTAAGGTGGTCTGATATTTGCATAACTTTAAGAGTTCTCCACAGTTTGTTTTGATACACACAGTCAAAGACTTTGGCATAGTCAATAAAGCAGAAATAGAGATTTTTCTGGAACTCTCTTGCTTTTTTCATGATCCAGTGGATGTTGGCAATTTGACCTCTGGTTCCTCTGCCTTTTCTAAAACCAGCTTGAATATCAGGAAGTTCACGGTTCACATATTGCTGAAGCCTGGCTTGGAGAATTTTGAGCATTACTTTACTTTTGTGAGATGAGTGCAACTGTGCGGTAGTTTGAGCATTCTTTCACATTACTTTTCTTTGGGATTGGAATGAAAACTGACCTCTACCAGTCCTGTGGTCACTGCTGAATTTTCCAAATTTGCTGGCATTTTGAGTGCAGCACTTTCACAGCATCATCTTTCAGGATTTGAAACAGCTCAACTGGAATTCCATCACCTCCACTAGCTTTGTTCTTATTGATGTTTCCTAAGGCCCACTTGACTTCGGACTGCACAATATCTGGCTCTAGGTGAGTGATCACACTATCATGGTTATCTGGGTCATGAAGATCTTTTATGGATAGATCTTCTGTGTTTTTGCTACCTCTTCTTAATATCTTCTGCTTCTGTTAGGTCCATACCATTTCTGTCCTTTATTGTGCCCATCTTTGCATGAAATGTTGAGCTTTAAGCCAACTTTTTCACTCTCCTCTTTCACTTTCATCAAGAGGCTTTTTAGCTCCTCTTCACTTTCTGCCATAAGGGTGGTGTCATCTGCATATCTGAGGTTATTGATATTTCTCTTGGCAATCTTGATTCCAGCTTGTGTTTCTTCCAGCCTAGCGTTTCTCATGATGTACTCTGCATAGAAGTTAAATAAGCAGGGTGACAATATACAGCCTTGACGTACTCCTTTTCCTATTTGGAACCAGTCTGTTGTTCCATGTCCAGTTCTAACTGTTNTTGTGTTTCTTCCAGTCTAGCGTTTCTCATGATGTACTCTGCATAGAAGTTAAATAAGCAGGGTGACAATATACAGCCTTGACGTACTCCTTTTCCTATTTGGAACCAGTCTGTTGTTCCATGTCCAGTTCTAACTGTTGCTTCCTGACCTGCATATAGGTTTCTCAAGAGGCAGGTCAAGTGGTCTGGTATTCCCATCTCTTTCAGAATTTTCCAGTTTATTGTGATCCACACAAAGTCTTTGGCATAGTCAATAAAGGAGAAATAGATGTTCTTCTGGAACTCTCTTGCTTTTTCCATGATCCAGCAGATGTTGGCAATTTGATCTCTGGTTCCTCTGCCTTTTTTCTAAAACGAGCTTGATCTGGAAGTTCACGGTTCATGTATTGCTGAAGCCTGGCTTGGAGAATTTTGAGCATTACTTTACTAGTGTGAGATGAGTGCAGTTGTGCGGTAGTTTGAGCATTCTTTGGCATTGCCTTTCTTTGAGGTTGGAGTGAAAACTGACATTTTCTAGTCCTGTGGCCACAGCTGAGTGTTCCAAATTTGCTGTCATATTGATTGCAGCACTTTCACAGCATCATCTTTCAGGATTTGAAATAGTTCAACTGGAATTCCATCACCTCCACTAGCTTTGTTCGTAGTGATGCTTTCTAAGGCCCACTTGACTTCACATTTCAAGATGGCTGGCTCTAGATTAGTCATCACATCATCATGATTATCTGGGTCATGAAGATCTTTTTTGTACAGTTCTTTCGTGTATTCTTGCCACCTCTTCTTAATATCTTCTGCTTCTGTTAGGTCCAGACCATTTCTGTCCTTTATTGAGTCCATGTTTGCATGAAATGTTCCCGTGGTATCTCCAATTTTCTTGAAGAGCTCTCTAGTCTTTCCCCTTCTGTTCTTTTCCTCTATTTCTTTGCGTTGATCTTGCTGAAGAAGGCTTTCTTATCTTTTCTTGCTATTCTTTGGAACTCTGCATTCATATGCTTATATCTTTCCTTTTCTCCTTTGCTTTTCGCTTCTCTTCTTTTCACAGCTATTTGTAAGGCCTCCCCAGACAGCCATTTTGCTTTTTTGCATTCCTTTTTCATGAGGATGGTCTTGATCCCTGTCTCCTGTCACAAACCTCATTCCATAGTTCATCAGGCACTCTTATCTATCAGATGTAGGCCCTTAAATCTATTTCTCACTTCTAACCAGGTTCAATTCCTGGGTCAGAAAGATCCCTTGGAGAAGGGCATGGCAACTCACTCTAGTATTCTTGCCTGGAAAATTCCGTGGAGAGAGGAGCCTGGAAGGCTATAGTCCATGATGTCCCAAAGAATTGGATATGACTGAGGGACTAACACTGCTCAGTACAGAGGTAATAAAACAAGTGGGAGCAGAGGCTGTAGAATGGTAGAAACAGTGGCCATGACTAAAGAACTCAGGGAAATTAAACTCTGGGATGATGCTTCTACAGTGGATCTTGTGTCATAAATCATCTGAGCTGGCACAGTGGAATATCATAGTCTGGTGGCTTATAAACAAATAAGACATTTCTTACAGTTCTGGAGTCTGAGGAATCCAAGAGCAACATTCCAGTAGATTCCAGGTCTGGTGACAACTCACTCTTGATTTACTGATGGCTATCATTTCATTGGTAACCTCACATGGCAGAAAGGGCCAGAGAAGTCTTTGGGTTCTCTTTCATAAGGGGAACTGACCTCATTCATGAGCTTGCATCTAATCAGCTCCCAAAGTCCCCACTTCCAACTGCTATCACTTTTGGGGAAAAACTTTCAGTATATTAATGGAGGGACACAAATATTCAACCTGCATTGGACCATTGAAAGTAGTTATGCTATGCTAAGTCATACTGGGACTGAAATTGTCAGCGGCTCCAGAATGATCATCCAAAAAAGATATTGACTAGGCAATAGTCAAGTAACTGAATGTAAAAAGTTTGATGGAAGATAGACTAAATGATTTATTTAAGGAATTACTTCTTCATTCTCTTGCCATAGAACTGAACATTAGAAAATTCAGGAAAAAACAACAAACTGAACGTAAGTAATAATCAAGGTCTGCATATGAAACAAAGTAAAATGTGTCATTATGGGGAACAACTAAAAGATTATAAGAAAAAGAATCAGTCCTTGATGTAAGGAATATTCCTTTGAATATTACTCCTACTCTGACATTCGGCTTTACAGATGCTAGTAAAGA